>AWOL01S0407160.1:0-12247 GCA_000715115.1 Nicotiana otophora
CACCAACTTGAACACAAAAGTTGATTCAAGAAGAGAATGCAACTCCTATAGTGTTGTGGTGTGCTTGAGGGTTGTTGCGAGCAACACCAGATGGGGATTTCAGGTTGTATGTACTGCCTAAGGTAAGTAAATCATGTTCTCGGTTGTTCTTAAGGTTTATGATGTTTTGGTCGAGTTGTTTTAGTGAAAATCTACAAGATAGTAATTGACATGGCATAAGGAATTGTTGTCTTTTTTTGTAGGATGTGTTGAGGCTATATATATAGTTTGTTGTGGCTTGAAATTGCTATAAATAGTTTAATTATGTGATTTCTGCTGTTGTTAACCTTATATATGTGCTAATTCAGTTGATTGAAAAAACTAACATGAAAAACAAGAGGTTGACGATAAAGGTTAAGGTGCTAGGCGTGTGGACTATTTTTGAAGATTAATCTAATGATGTTTTGGGCTGAAAATTATATGGTAAGTATAAGTATGATGTTATAGATTTTGTAGGCAAATTTGTGAAAAGGAAATGAATTAAATTATATTTTGTTAATTATAAATCGAGCTTGCCGCTCAAAATGGTTGTTGAAGTAGTCAGAGGGCTTATTTTGAATAATATTGTTGTTGTTTGGGCTGTTTGGCGACTTTTAGTAATTTATGGGATGTAGTGAAAAAAGGGGAGGTGCTATTTGTTTTCTTGTAGAATATTGGTTCCAATATATGATAGTTACAATACTTATATGATGACGACGAAGTCGGTTTAATCATTATAGACGTAAGAAGATCATATTGAGCTTGGTTGATGATTGGAGAGAAGATTGCAAAGGTATGTTAAGGCACTTCTTTCTATTGTCATGATCTAAAGTGAAATGAACATAAACGATATGCTATTTCATAACGGATATAATCCTAGCAACTAAGGTTGTCCATGTTGTTCTTTCCTTATAAAGTTATTCTAAGCAAGTATGTATGATCCTTGAATTCTATTAGGTGTGACGACCTTATGTCACTCCGAAAAGTTTAGAACGTGATTCCATGAGTCCAGAATACATTATATATATATATATATATATGTGTGTGTGTGTGTGTGTGTGTGTGTGTATATATATATATATATATATATATATATATATATATATATGTGTGTGTGTGTGTGTGTGTATATATGTATGTATCTATTTTACTCTATCGAGCCGCGCTATAGTCGGTCGGGTACGACAGCTATTGTGCAACCACTGATCAGTTGGGTTTTACCGAACTCCACGTGGCCGGGTACGATTCTACCGATCCTTATGATGGCCAGGTATGTTTTTACCGAGCCTATTACAGCCGGGTATGATATGATGATGATGATGATGCCCATAGAGGCGTATGTCACTCCGAAAAGTTTAGAACGTGATTCCATGAGTCCAGAATGCATTATATATATATATATATATATGTATATATATATATATATATATATATATTTATGTATATATATATTTATGTATCTATTTTACTCTACCGAGCAGCGCTATAGTAGGCCGGGTACAAAGCTATTGTGCAACCACTGATCAGTTGGGTTTCACCGAACTCCACGTGGCTGGGTACAATTCTACCGATCCTTATGATGGTCGGGTATGTTTTTACCGAGCCTATTATAGCCGGGTATGATATGATGATGATGATGCCCATAGAGGCGTATGTTTTTGAAATTTTGATATGTATATATATATATATATATATATCATGTATTTCATGCTAGTGGCCCTCAGAGGCACTCAAATGTTACAGTTTGTATCCTCTCTATCTCTCTTTACATTACTGTACTTATTTATGCTTTCCTACCTTACATACTCGGTACATTATTCGTACTGACATCCCCTTTGCTTGGAGATGCTGCGTTTAATACCCACAGGCCCCGATAGATAAGTTGACAATCCTCCTAGTAGGCTATCAGCTCAGCAGAAGGTGTTGGTGCACTCCACTTGCTCCGGAGTTGCCTATTTGGTCAATATGATTTGGACAGGTATTGATTGTTATGGCGGGGCCCTGTCCCGACCTTTATAACGTTCATGTACTCTTAGAGGCTTGTAGACAGAGGTAATGTATATGGATACATGTATGGCCTTGTCAGCCAATAGTTTTAGTGTACAAATGATCATGTCAGCCTTATAGGCCTGTATGTCACATGTATACGTTTGTATATCATGTTGTGTCGTCCTATATCAAGTATCCCCTTATGTTTTATTCTGGTTATCTCATGACAGCCTCTCCGGCTCATTTACCGATGATAGTATGATAAGAAAGATATAATACGTTGGTACTCGATTGAATAAGGCACCGGGTGCCCGTCACGGCCCTTCGGTTTGGGTCGTGACAAACTTGGTATCAGAGTAGTTCTATCCTAGGGAGTATACAAGCCATGTCTTGTAGAGTCTTGTTTATGAGTGTCTTGTGCACCATACTTATAAGCAGGAACCTACACGGAATTTATGACTGTCACTCTTTCTTCTTACTCTAGATTGTGTGGTAGAGCTCAGTTGTAAGAATTCAAACTCCTAAATTCTACTTTATTCGTATTACAATGATACCTACATCCACAAAGATAGTTGGTAAGAGATTGAATGTGGCTGTGGACGAGTTGATCAGAGGAACTCGATTTTTCATCATGCTTATGATGAGTAAATATAAGGTCTTCAGTACATTATGTGTGTACTAAGATGTGTAAGATTCTTCATAAGGAGACCTAAGGCATGAATATCTATACACCCATATGGTTTAAAAAGCAACAAGAGAATTAGAAGGTAGATACAAGTTTCAACAAATAAAAGAAGCAAGGTGAAGAAGGGTACGAGGTACCCAGTTAGGGAGGATTATCAACATTTACAATTCAGGCAGAGAAATATAAGTATTTTGAGTTACCTTCAACAATAACAAAGGTATGTACAATTTACCACACCCTTTCTCATGTATTCCCTGTGGGAGCTGACAGATATAGTTTAAGAGAAGGATGGAATATCAGAATCCAACTAGGGTTAGAGTAACCCAAAATAGTAGATGGATTGTTAGCATTGGTTGACATTTTCAAAGATATTGCAAATGTGATAGTAGATCTCGTTGTGAGACACCTATGTAGTGCACTCAAGAATAAGTACAGTTAGATATGAATGATAGAAAGTTTAGAAAATTTAAAAGATAGGCACTGGAATCCTAGAAGGGATAAATATTTACCTTAGTATGGCTCATGTCCCTAGTAAAGAGCGAATGTTAGGCGACCCGAAGAGCCAGTGGATGGAGCAAGGAGAGCCAAAAGCGAAAGAGTATTTTATTGAAGTTTTCAAAATAAGATGATAGACAGAAATACTACAGGAGAATAAGAAGAGAGTAAACAAAGTGTTATGAGTAAGATGTGATAAATGGTTGATAACGGTAAATCAAAATATCACATGATGACAAAGTCTATATTCAGTGAAGGAAAATACAAGAGGAGACAGGTCTTGAGACAATAAAAGAGTATAAGCTATAAAGTCACATTCACATTTCGAGAAATGAGTTGGTGACTCCAACGTGATTACCAGAAGGAAACGTTTGACCCTCCGGAGTAATAGAAATTTGTATGGGCTAGTAAACAAGATAAAAATAAAACATGAATTAGGGAGCAAAGTATTTGATACTAGTTAGAATCGTGAGAATTTCAGAGATTGCGTTCCGGCAATAATAAAACGGACAACGGAAGATTAATCTTTAAATGTCATTAAGGAAGACGCTTCCCTAAAGAAAGCACTGTGAGCAGAGTTAAGCTTAAGGGACTAAGTGTGCCAATTACACTAGGTGTCACCCTCGTGCGTAAGAAACTCAGTTATCCTTGGTACAAAAGGGTTACCGCAAGGCGAGTAAGAGTCAGTGAAGATGTCAAAAGACGCCGAAGATAAAGAGGTAAAACATTTATAGGTAACTCTTCATAGCATTAAATGACAGTACTCCCCTAAAGGCGGGGAAGATAGTGTGATATGGTATTAGGTCGGAGTTAAGCTATTCAGGTAACTATGGAATAGTAAAGAGGGAATACGGAAAAAAGGCGAAAGGAATGAATTGCATTTATTCAGATCCTATATATATGTTATGATTCCAGAACATTATGCAAGCACGATGCCGGGGAGAGGAAATAAGGGTTCTCGCCCAGGATGTTATTGGTAAATAAGTGTGAATGGACACTTGATACATAAGGAGATAGTGCAAGGGGTAAGTTAAGACAAAAAAACATAACCCGAGAGGGGTTACGTAGAATATAGATATGAGAATGGATCAACGAGTAGTCTATTATTGATTCAGGAAGAGCCTAGTTATGGCTAGACAAGAGGTCACAGATAAATCAATAGGTCATGCAAGATAAATGTAGTGAACACCAACATAGGGAATTCAGTCTCGCAAATACGAGATCGCAATCGTTGACAAATTTTCAGATAGGAGTTGGGGCAGTTAAAGGTACCATTTAAGTTTTACGAAAATAAGAGAGAGTGCCACTAAGGACACAACTAGCTTTAGATTCTCCCCGATGAGACGTGAGCTCTATTGATAATATATTACGTAAGAAGTTTCAAGTTATTAGTGGTAGATTATAGATCAATATTAAGGTGAATCAACAATAGATGGAAAAAGGTTCCAATGTATGAGATGAGATTAGGATGTAATTCTTAAGATGAACAGTAATGAGGAAGCATTAGCAAACCTCAGTAATAATAAACGGACATAAGTCTTATAGTATAGTATGGCCTATCTATATGCAATAAATCTATAAGGATAGATAACTGAGGCTATTAAACAAAATATAGCACTAGTCATAAGTTCGACAAAGTATCGAGCGAAGAACTTCAGTACACCTATAGATTCCTAGAGGGACAACTTGTCATAGTTCTAAATATGTTCATAAAGTGAGGCCTAGAGATTGGCTAAAAGTTGGAGGAAAAAGGAGAGAAGAGTCACATAGACGCACATACAAGGATAGAGCTGTACAGGCTGCATGACATAAGGTAGCAATAATTACGAGATTGGAAGAATTCCGACCACAAGTCATGGTGTGAGAAAGAGTCCTAAAGGGGGTAATGCCCTGGCCATTGGATTTATTGACAAAAATGTTGCCTAAATATAAAGGACAGTATTAAAATATTCATAAGAGCTATAGGTTATGATATTGATAAGTACATCAGTCAACATTCGAGGACGAATGTTCCAAAAGGGGGAATGATGTTACACCCCATGTTTCATACGTGAGAGTACGTCATAAGTCAAATGACGTAAGCTCAGAAATGAGATCATCTTTTAAAGTACATAAATGTGCTGAATATTGGCAAAGGTCATCACAAGTTACATTCATAATGTGCTGAATATTAGGTCAAATGTAGCTGTACTTTTATCACAATATACTTGTAGTTATGGGATGATCCACATAAAAAATTGAAAGTCTACGAGTCTGTGTTTCCAACGCATTAAACCGTTCATCAATACGATATTGAAGTACAAAGATATTCGCATTTTTGTGAGACTGCGCAAGTAGCTCCCATGAGACCCACTTAGGCGGTGGGTGATTCTCCAACCTTTAAAGATCGGGGCAAGGCTCATTTGGGGTAATATTTCGACCCAACCAGACCCTATAATCTCCCAGAACACTCTCAAATAAGTATCCATGTTGCTATAGAGAAAAACAAAGATAAAAACATGAATCCAATGCTAGAAATCCCGTGGTGCTTCCTAGATCTTAGTTCTTCATCTTGTGGTTGTTTCGGAGGATTCTTCATAGTGATGTAACCTCATATTTAGTATTGTTCTTGTTGATTAAGGTAAGAATAAGTCTCTCCGTCATATATATTAGAGTTTCAAGGAGAAATATAGCGTTTACACAAGAAACTGGAACACAAAAATTGATTCAAGAAGAGAATACTACTCCTATAGTGTTGTGGTGTGATTGATGGTTGTTGTGAGCTACACCAGCTGGTGATTTCAAGTTGTATCTACTGCCTAAGGTAAGTAAATCATGTCTTAGTTGTGTTTAGGGTTAATTATGTGTTGGTTGAGTTGTTTAAGTGAAAATCTACAAGATAGTAATTGACATGGCATAAGGAATCATTATCCTTTTTTGTGGGCTGTGTTGAGGCTATATATATAGTTTGTTGTGGCTGGAAATTGTTATAAATAGTTTAATTATGTTGTGGTTGTTGTTGTTAAACTTATCTATGTGCTAATTCAGTTTATTGAAGAAGATAACAAGAAAGATAAGAGGTTGACGATAATTATTAAGGTGCTAGGCGTATGGACTATTTTTGAAGATTATTCTTAAGATATTTTGGGCTGAAAATGATATGGTAAGCATAAGTATGATGTTGTAGATATTGTAGGCAGATTCATCGAAAAGGAATTGGATTAAATTATATTTTGTTAATTGTAAATCGAGTTTGCCGCTAAAAATGGTTGTTGAAGTAATCAGAGGGCTTATTGTGAGTTATATTGTTGTTGTTTGGACTGTTTGGTGACTTTTAGTAACTTATGGGATGTAGTGAAAAAAAGGGAGGTGCTCTTTATTTTCTTGTAGAATATTGGTTCTGATATATGAGAGTTATAATGCTTACATGATAATGACGAAGTCAGTTTACTCATTGTAGACGTAAGAAAATCATATTGAGCTTGGTTGATGATTGGAGAGAAGATTGCAAAGGTATGTTAAAGAACTTCCTTCTTTGTTTTGGCATGATCTAAAGTGAAATGAATGTAAACGATACGCTGTTTCAAAACGGATCTACTCCTAGCAACTAAGGTTGTCCATGTTGTTCTTTCCTTATAAAGTTATTCTAAGCAAGTATGTATGATCCTTGAATACTATTGAGGTTCATATTGATGGCATGGATGTCCATAATGTTAATCGAAGATGTGACGACCTTACAACAGTTTGAAAGGTTTAGAACGGGATTCCATGAGTCCAACATGCATTATATATATATATATATCTCTATTTTACTCTACCGAGACACGTTACAGTGGGTCAGGTATGGGACCTATTGCGCAACAACTGATCAGTTGGGTTTTACCGAGCTCCACATGGCCGGGTACAATTCTACTGAGCCTTATGAAGGCTGGCTACGTTTTTACCGAGCCTATTATGGCCGAGTATGATATGATGATGATGATGGCCACAAAGGCTTTTTAAAAATAATTATTATGTATGTATGTGTATATATATATATATANCCGATTTGCATGGAAATGGATTTTGGAGTATTGACTCATGCGTTTTGAGGTAAGTAACATATCTAATCTTGGATTTGAGGGTAATTAACCATGGCACCATGTTACATGAGTCATATTGAGGTGACGCACATTCTAGGTGTCGCGAATTGGTGCGTGCACCAAGGTGTTCATGATTAGGGGTGGTTTTAGACTATTATGAGACTTCTTTTGCTATCGTGCCTTTTTAAATCCATGTACTCTCGACTTGTGATGTTATTTGAGCCATAATTCATGTTAGAAACCACGTCTAGGCTATGTGTTAGTTTTTGAAACATGATTGGGCTTGTTTGTGCTGTTTATGATCTATTTGGCTAAATTGCACTCATAATCTCAGTCACGATGCTATGTCTGTGTATGATATCTTTGTCTCAGTACTTTCTTATTTATTTCTTCACATGTTGTTGGTGCCTCATATGTGTAACACTATTTAACTAAGTTTTGTGAGGTGTTATTATCTGAGACTTAATCAGTTAATGACTGAACTTGGGCCATAGAGTCGATTTGGTATTGATTTTGAGGTTACGCGTACGCAATGCTCATATTGGGATAAGTGTTATTATTTAGGGGTAACACATTGTTACACCCCATGTTTTCGTATGTAAGAGTACGTCGTAAGTCAATTGATGTAAGCTCAAAAATGAAATCACCTTTGTAAAGTTTACAAGTTTCGTCGAAAGTTGACATGTATATTTAGTCTTATGACATGTATTTTTGGGCTGAGAATAGAGTTCTTAACATTATAAGGAGATTATGTTATGAGTTATTTTAGTCTTATGATAGTCGTGTGTTATGATTTGAAGTCAAGAGAGTTGTGGAACAAAAGTTGGAAAAGGTCATCACAAATTGTATTCAAAAATATGTTGAAACATAGATCTAATGTAGTTGAGCTTTTCTCCCACTATAATTGGAATTAAGGGATGATCTACATATAAAATGGAAGATCTACGATTCTAGTTTCTAACTCATTAAACCGTTTATCGATACAACATCAGAGTGGAGTGATATTCGGAGTTTCGCGAGACCGCGCAAGCAGCTCTCAATGGGACCACTTAGGAGGTGGACGACCCTTGAACATTTTAAAGGGCTTGGACGGCTTAGTTTTTGTCATTTTCAACCAAGGACAGTTCCCAAACCCTGTGAAAACCTCTCAAACAGTTCTCAAGGGTTCCAAGTCGAATTCAATGGTGTTTTAGCCCAAGTGAAGAAGAGAGTCTCTATGGTGTGTTGATGTCATTAAGGGTGCTTATAAGCTAAGGAAAGCTTTGGTTCGAGTTTTTCCAGATCCTTTAAGGTATGTATAACACTCTATTTCTTGAGATTAATCTTACCTATGTGTTGGTTAGGCTATATGGATGAAGAATTATAAGATAGAACATGAAGTTGTATAAGCAATTGTTGTCTCTTATTGGACTATTTTGGAGTCGTATATATGACCTCATATGGCTGGAAATCGTGGGGAATAGCTTGATTATAATGTTATTTTTGTTGTTATGCTTATCAATATGTTGATGATGTTGTAAATAGGAGAAGAAGTAACCATACAATTCCTAGAAGTTGTTCATGTCGTTGTTTTATCTTGTGGGGCTGGTTGATGTTACATTTATGATGGATATAAGGTTGTAATGTCATGTAAATATATATGTTTATATGCTGGACCTATTGTTGGCGTTTTAAGTACAGGGGAGATGGGAAAAAGAGTTGGGGTTTGGTTCCAATTCAAGCTTGCCGCTCGTCGTGTTAAATAGCAATTTTGTGTGTGACGTTTGTGCACTTATTGTTGTGTAGATTGATTGGTTTTGTTGGGCTGTTGTTATATGGTATTGGAGAAGGCCCTTGTTACAGGGGAGATGCTGCCCAAATTTACATAAACGAGCTACTAGCTTAATTTACGTACTTAGCCTTTACTCAGCACCGATTTTGAATCTCCTTATGCTATGGTAGACTGGGTGGAGTTGTTTGAAGAGTTTCTTTGAAGCTATTAAGGATTCAACGAGGTTAAGGTATGTTAAGGCTAAACCTTTCCTTCATTTTGGAATGATCTCGTACCTACATGTATTTGATAATGAGACATAGAGAGATGTTTGTATCCCCGAATATATTCATATTATCCTTGTCTCATAAGTTACAGTATTCTCCCTTATTGGGACTTTCTATTTAGTTAAGTATTGTTATCTTTCAACCAATAGAGCAGAGAGTCTATATGTATATATATATATATATATATATATATAGTATCATGCATTTCATGTGAGTAGCCCTCAGAGGCACTCAGATGTTACAGTTTGTATCCTCTATATCTCTCTTTGCATTACTGTTCTTATTTATGCTTTTTTGCCTTACATACTCGGTACATTATTCGTGCAGACATCTCTTTTGCCTGGGGACGATGTATTTCATGCACGAAGGTCCCGATAGAAAGGTTGACAGTCCTCCTAGTAGGCTATCAACTCAGCAGAAGGAGTTGGTGCACTCCACTTGCTCCGGAGTTGCCTATTTGGTCAGTATGATTTGGACAGGTATTGATTGGTATGGCGGGGCCTTGTACCGACCTTTATGACATTTATGTACTCTTAGAGGCTTGTAGACAGAGGTCATGTATATGGATACTTGTATGGCATCGTCGGCATATGGTTTGAGTGTACAAATGATCATGTCGGCCTTATATGCTCGTATGTCACATGTATGAGTTTTTATATCATGTTGGGTCATCCTATATCAAGTATCCCCTTATGTTTTATTCTAGTTATCTCATGATGGCCTTTCCGACTCATTTATCCAAGATAGTACGATAAGAAAGATATGTTACATTAGTACTCGCTAGAGTAAGGTACCGGGTGACCCTCGCGGCCCTTCGGTTTGGGTCATGACAATAACTTCACAAAAGCGAAGCTTGATCCATCACAAAAGCGACAGACGAATATCAAATGCGACTCACCCAGACTAGGCCCCCATCGAAAAACAAACCAAATGTTCGCAAATACTAATGACCCAGTTCCAGTGAAACTCATAAATGCGGTTCCCTTCTTGCAAATGCAAGCAGTGTCTCACATTTGCAAGACCTGAGGCACCAACAAAAAACTAGCAAAATTGAAGTAGCTCGAAAATACCCCGAAACGCGTGCTAAACTCACCCAAGCCCCCGGGGCACCACACCAAACATGCACACATGTACATAAATATCATACGAACTCGCTCATGTAATCAAAACACCAAGATAACATCCATAACCACGAATCGGATACCCAAACACATGAAAATGACAATGGAACTCAAGAATTGCTAGAAACACAAACAT
Organism: Nicotiana otophora; assembly: GCA_000715115.1. NCBI lineage: Eukaryota > Viridiplantae > Streptophyta > Magnoliopsida > Solanales > Solanaceae > Nicotiana > Nicotiana otophora. The sequence continues at coordinate 10,543 of AWOL01S0407160.1, forward strand.
GTGTTTGATTCCTGTCAAACGAACTCGAAGTTACACCAAAGTTTGCAAACAAGTCACAAATGACAAAACGGACCTATTCTAAGTCACCAAACAAAACTTCGAACCCGATAGTCAAAAAGTCAAACCGTGGTAAAACTTAAGAAAATTCTAAACTTTCAAATTGCCAACTTTCGCCAAAAAGTGCCAAATCAACCTAGGGACCTCCGAATCCAATTCCAGGCATACGCCTAAGTCAAAAATCTCCATCCGGACCGAACAAAACCATCAAAACTCTTATCCGAGATCAAATACGCAATAGTCAAACTTGGTCAACCTTTCCAACTTAAAGCTTCTTAAATGAGAATCATACTTCCAAATCAATCACGAATCACTCGAAAACCGAAACAGACCATACACACAAGTAACGTCACATAATATGAAGCCAATCAAGATCTCAAACATCCGAACGGAACGCTAAAGCTTAAAACGACTGGTCTGGTTTTTACATTCTTCCCATCTTAAATAAACGTTAGTCCTAGAACGTGCCAAGAGTCATTCCAAAGCCATCAAATCACTGTATAAACTCACCATACAAATAAACACGGGTGATCCCACGTCACCCCAATCCACATAAGTCCGACAACACCATGTCTACTGAAGATTATTCGTTCAACCTTAATCAATAAGCCTAAGAACGAAATTTCAGCACCCAAGCATCCCCCAAAGACCAGGTTCTCGCATAAACACAGTGTATCAACGCAACCAGCTATAATAGCTCATCGACACATCTACAAGGTATAACTACACGATGTAACACATCGCCCATAATAATAACTCTGACCACAATAGCTGCCCATTACCAAATATGATACCGGTAAATAGCCTCATAACAACTAGAACCTTGTTCCATACATTCACAACACTGATAATAATGTAAGAAACATGTGAAATTCATAACCACTCACCCGACCAACAAGCTACACGGAATGCCACCTAGACATATACATCGCAATCTGAACCCCACAAATACAACTCGAATATGACTGGATATGGAAAGAGAAACACATGCGAGAACTATCAAACAAGTCCAACCGGTACAACTCCCCATCGATACCATACCATGAATCCATTCAACAATAGAGAAACAAAACACACGAACTAATCACAAAGAATCTCATCCTAACTTAACTACACCACGACACATAGCCCGGTTCAAACACACCGATCCACATGAAAACACGAGGATTCTATCCTCAATTCTGAATCACAAGTAGAATAAACATCACACCAACCAAAAACCTACCGTATTAAGTAACAGAAAGTCCACCCTAGTCTCATAACCTTTAATAATGAACAAACCTGAACGATAAACACAGACTACCAAAATAGAGCTCCCAACAGGTGTAGACACATAAAAAGAGTATAAGAATTACGAAACATACCCATATATAAAGCAAGATAGGATGACTCATCCCGATAAATACGACCAGATCAAGATAAAACTGATGTATATCTATAACAAACTAAAACCATACCTATAGCGACATCATCTAGTGCACTGGAATCAGCCCTATTAAGGAAAGCATAATAATGGGCCGGCCCAACCCGCCTGTCCCCCATCTCTAGCTGGTTGTGTAGGTGTAGTAGCAACTAGAGCGGAACTTATAGCCTGAGTACTCGGCCGTAGTACACCCATCCAAAGTCTAGGACAATCGCTGAACATGTG
>AWOL01S0407176.1:2080-17318 GCA_000715115.1 Nicotiana otophora
AATAATAAATTAACACTCATCACTCCAAGAGTCTAGGTTCAAGATATGGATATACAATCTCCTTTATTAGAAATTAAGCGCTTTACTCATAATATGAAACTTTTCATAGCTAATTTAAACTTAGTCGAACCCCAATACTGATAATAGAAATTAAAGAAGAAAACATGTTTAACCTAGCTAGTCATTTTTCTGTGTTTAAATTTATTCCATTTTTCTTTGTTGTTTTCGTACTTAATTTAAAGCACAATGTTTGTGTAATTTTATTTTTTTTATTTCAACAAAATTATATGACTCACCTAGCTAAAGTTTGATTTGACATCTTCTTGGATAAGTGATAAGTCAGTAGTTAAGGATTTTTCACAAAGTGGATACCTACCCTATCATGTATATTGCAATAGTATTATTTAGTTCACGTACTTACACATTATCAAGAGACAACAATTATAACGAGTCTAGAAGAGTATGAATATATTGTGGTCTTATCACATAATTAATTATCAGATTAATTAGTTGCTCCACCTAATTATGATTTTGTGGGGTCTTAATTGTAACTACAATTTGGGGTCATGCATGCTATTACTTGGGCATATATATTAGTTAAGATTCAGAAGATATTAAATGATGTGACAAATTAAATGCATGGTCCTTAGACTTTTAAAGCAACATCGATCTATATATGTATCTTTTCTCGTCTTCCCAACCGTATTATTTATGGTCCTTAGATAAAAGATTATGCAACTTGCTAATTCTGCTTTTTTATTGAGTGGCTAATGTTCATTATCTTGCCTACAGGGGAGGAACTAGATCACAGCCTGTTTGGATTGGCTTAAAAAGGGTGACTTTTCAGCAGAAATAACTTTTAAGCCAAAAAACAATAAGTGAAGGTTGCCCAAATTATTGCTTTTGACTTATTTTAAGCAGTTTTAAACTTATTTTAAACACTTTTTAACTTTGTCAAACAGTGAAAAAAAACTAAAAGTGCTTAAAAGCAAATCCAAACACCCTCATAGCATTCGGATTACGGGTTTAGTCAAACCCAATAGTTTTGATTCAAACTATATTTGTGTTAAGAAATTATTTGAACACACACACACAAAAAAATTATTAATTTAAAACCCAACAATTTAAAAGAACTAAAATCCCGAACCTCATAAATTTCAAATTCTAGTTCACCTCTACTTGCCTACTTAATTAGTTTCTTTGTCACCTGCTCTTTATTTTCATAATTTTTCATTTACTTGTGATTTGTAAAAATATAGCGATTTAGTCAATGCATAGTCTAGCTCGCTTAAACACAAGTACATTGGAAAATGAATATGATTTGGAATATTTGAAACAATAGTTGTAGATTGATTGTTCTAACTAAGTCTTTGTTACAAATTTGGTCAATTATTTCAACTTCAAACATGAAATAGAAAAAGCGAAGTTTGAAAAATAAGTTTTAGAAATAATTTTTTTGAGTTTTCACTAATAAAAAATCAATTTTTTTTGGTTCAAACTTCAATTTTGAATAGTCTAATTTATCGTCAATCCAATGTATATGAACCTTAGAACCTTATTGTCACGACCTAATCAATCTTATAGGCCGTGATGGCACCCAACATTACCGTTAGGCAAGCCAACAATGAACTAACCATGTGATTGTTTCTTTTAACATTTTAAAAATAGATGATTTTTATTTAGTGCATAAATAGGAAGTAAAAGTTTAAATAAAATGAGAGATAAATAATTTTAAGAGTAAATGAGATGAGTAAATATCTAAAAATCATCATGTGTCTACTAGCATGATCTCCAAGACCAGGTGTCACAAGTGTATGAGCTCCTAATATAATACACAAAAATACTACGCTACTGTCTGAAATGAAATAGATATAAAGTAAAAGCAAAAGGAAGACTTTGGGTGCTGTAGAACGGGCTCGGAAGGCAGCTCACCGCAAAGTCTCGTGGAAGTCAAGGATGCGCGCCGGACTGATAATCAGATGCATCTGTCTCAGATCCTGCACGATTAGTGCAGCAGTGTAGCGTGAGTACATAAACAACATGTACCTAGTAAGTATCTAGTCTAACCTCGAAGAAGTAGTGACGAGGTATCGACTTCGACACTTACTATGGGCTAACAATAAAATACCGAAATTATAATTAAGCATGAGCTATATAAATATAGCTGAAAACTCAATAACAGGAAATAAATAAACAATTCTCTCGCTAATAGTAAATCCCAAATTTAATTTTCATCATTTAACAAGTTAATCTCTCAAGCCAATGAAACAATATCAATTATAATTGGGCTCCAAGAATTATTACGCATGAATTATGCCGAGGTTGTACGGCCCGATCCAACATACAAATATATAAATTGTTCAATGTCGAGGGTCGAATGGAACGAACCATAGATGTATCTATTCTATTACCGAGGCGTTCAACCCGCTCCACAAGAAGAAGAAATACTTTATAAACAACCGATTCAAAGATTATTAAAAGGCTAATATTCAAAGAAAATACCAATTCTCATTAACGGTCAAGTAACCCGTCCAAAACTCAAGTAAATGAAATTCAACCCTTTTACAATTCCTTTACCAAGGTCCAATATGATTTAGGCACTTAAATTACAAGTAGGGTGCAAACATTGCAAGTATAACATAATTTGGGTCCTAAACTACCCGGACATGTGTATAATTAGTAGATATGTACGGACTCTCGTCACCTCGTGCATACGTAGCCCCCACAAATAGAAGCACATATTAATTCAATTCACCTATGGGGTTAATTCCCTCTTACAAGGTTAGAAAAGAGACTTACCTCGTCTCAAAGCTTACTTTCCGGTCCACAATTGTGCTTTAAACTATCAACTCGGTGCCAAACGACTCAAAACTAGTCAAATGTTATATAAAATAGTCAATACATGTTAAAAAGTTCATATCTAACTATTAAAGTGATTTTCCAACCCTAATTGAAGAATTCCTAAAATTTACCCCCGGGCCCACTTGCCCGGATTCCGAAAATGTTTGAAGAAAGTTGTTACCCATATCTTCATGAACTCAAGTATATGATTTTCACTAAATTTCATAACTATTTTCGTGGTTAAATCACGTTTTTATCAAAAACCTAGATTTTTCATCTAAACCCATGATTTCACAAATTTTATATCTTAAATCTACCTATAATCTATGTATTTAACTCACATTATGTAAAATTTACTTACCTTAAAGTGTTAGGTGAAAACCCCACTCTAAGAGCTCCAAAAATCGCCAAAGGAATGAAATAAATGAGCTCAAATGCCTAAGTCCCGAATTAAATGAAGTATTCTGTCTTCTGCGATTTTTGCATATGCGGTCAGGGGGACGCATCTACGATCCCGCTTCTGCGGCACCAAGACCGCTTCTGCGGAAATCCACAGGACCAGTGCTGGCCGCATCTGCGAACGTGTTTTCACTTTTGCAGTCTCGCTTCTGCGGCTTCTCATCGCGGAAGCGGGGTCGTTTTTGCACAAACCCCTTCGCTTCTGTGGACCATGGCCAAATGTTCCAAGCCGCTTATCCGCCCAAAATTCCGCATCTGCGGGCTCGCACCTGTGGTCAAAAGCTCGCAGGTGCGGGCACACCAGAACTGGTGCACCAACAGTCCCTCTTGAGTTCTAACTCAACCCGCGCATCGTCCGAATGGCATACGGGGCCCCTGAGGCCCCGCCCAAACATACTAACAAGTTTGAAATCATAAGACGGACTCGCTCGCACTATCGGAACGCGTAAAACAACATCAAAACTAAGGATCACGCCCAAACCGAATTGAATCAAGATATGAACTTCAAGTTCTTCCAACTAACTCTGAATGCGCCGAACATACTTTGACTACTCTGAATGACACCAATATTTGCGTGCAAGTCTTAAATCACCGTACGAAACTATTCCTGGTCTCGGAATTCCAATTGGATCTCGATAACACCAAAACCTACTCCAAACCAAACTTAAAGAACTTTAAAACCTTCAAAGAGCCAACTTTCACTATTAGGCGCTGATATGCTCCCGGTTCATCCAAAACGCGATCCGAACATACGCCCAAGTTCGAAATCATCATACGAACATATTGAAACCATCAAATCTCGATTCCAAGGTCGTTTACTTGAAACGTTGACCGAGGTCAAACTTAGCCTTTTAAAAGCAAACCAAGGAACCAAGTATTCCGATTTCAAGCCAAACCCTTCCAAATTCTGAACTAACCATCCCCGCAAGTCATAAAATAGTAAACTCACATACGGGGAGTCTTATTTAGGGAACGGGGTTCGAGAAAGCAAAACGACTGGTCAAGTCGTTACATTCTCCACCTCTTAAATGAATGTTCGTCCTCGAACGAGTCTAGAATCATACCTGGAGTGCTGAATAAGTGTGGATATCTGCTCTGCATGTCCTCCTCGGATAACCAAGTCGCCTCCTCGACTTGTTGTCCCCTCCACTGAACTTTTACCGCTGAAATCCTCTTAGACCTCAACTGGAGAACCTGCCTATCAACAATGGCAACTGGCTCCTCCTCATAACCCAAGCTCTTATCTAACTGAATCGTGCTGAAGTCTAATACATGTGACATGTCGGCATGATACCTCCGGAGCATAGACACATGGAAAACCGGATGAATTCCTGATAGACTGGGAGGTAGTGCAAGCTCATAAGAAACCTCCCCAAATCGTCTCAACACCTCAAATGGGCCTATAAACCTTGGGCTCAACTTGCCCTTCTTCCCGAACTCATGATCCCCTTCATCGGCGAGACTTTCAAGAGAACCTTCTCACCCACCATAAATGATAAATCACGCGCCTTCTGATTTGCGTAACTCTTCTATCTGGACTGTACTGTGCGAAGTCGCTCCTGGATCAACTTTACCTTTCCCAAGGCATCCTTCACCAAGTCAGTACCATATAACTTAGCCTCGCCGGGCTCAAACCATCCGATGGGAGAACGACATCACCGACCATATATAAGCAAACTTGGCCAAAGGCAAGAATCGATCCCATTGCCCTACGAAGTCATTCACACATGATCTGAGCATGTCCTCCAAGATTTGAATTGTTAGATCCAACTGCCCGTCAGTCTGTGGATGAAAGGCTGTGCTTAGCTCTACACGGGTCCCCAACTCACTCTGTACTGCTCTCCAGAAATTCGAAGTGAACTGGGGGCCTCTATCTAATATGATGGAACAAGCACACCGTGCAACCAAACTATCTCCTGAATATAAATCTGGGCCAACCTCTCTGAAGTATACGTTGTCGCCACCAGAATGAAGTATGCCGACTTGGTCAACCTATCGACAATGACCCAAACTGCATCAAACTTCCGTAAGGTCCGCGGTAACCCAACTACAAAGTCAATAGAAATGCGCTCCCACTTCTACTCAGGTATAGTCATCTGCTGGAGTATGCCACCTGGCCTCTGGTGCTCATAGTTATGTTGGCAATTTAGACATCTCGCAACATACTCAACTATGTCCTTCTTCATCTGCCGGCACCAATAATGCTGCCTCAGGTCGCGATACATTTTCGTAGCACCTGGATGAATAGAATACCGAGAATTGTGTGCCTCCTCTATAATCCTCTCCCTCAATCCATCGACATTAGGAACGCATAGACGACCCTGGAGTCACAGAACACCATCCTCGCCGATAGTAACCTCCTTGGCACCACCCTGTAGTATCGTCTCTCTGAGAACCAACAAGTGCGGATCATCAAACTGTCGAGCCCTGATATGCTCCAATAGTGAAGACTGGGCAACGACGCATACAAGAACTCGGTTGGGCTATGAAATATCCAACCTCACAAGTCTGTTAGCCAAGGACTGAATGTCCAAATCTAAGGGCCTATCCTCTGCTGATATGAATGCCAAGCTACCCATACTCTCCGCTTTTCTGCTCAAGGCAACCGCAACTACATTTGCCTTGCCCGGATGCTAAAGAATGGTAATATCATAATCCTTTAGTTACTCAATCCACCTGCGCTGCCTCATTTTTGAGATCCCTCTGCTTGAATAAATGCTGCAAGGTACGATGATCGGTGTAAACCTCACAGGATACCCCATAAAGATAATGCCTTCAGATCTTAAGAGCATGAACAATCGCTACCAACTCCAAATCATATATAGGATAATGTTTCTTATGGGCCTTCAGCTGACGTGAAGCATATGCAATAACTCACCCCTCCTGCATCAATATACAACCCAAACCAACGCGTGAAGCGTCGCAATACACAGTATACATCCCTGAACTAGAAGGCAACACAAGAACCGGTGCTGTAGTCAAAGCTGTCTTGAGCTTCTGGAAGCTCACCTTACAATCATCGGACCAACGAAACAGAGCACCCTTCTAGGTCAATCTAGTCAAAGGGGCTGCAATAGATGAGAAGCCCTCCACAAACCGGCGATAATAACCTGCTAATCCCAAGAAGCTCCTGATCTCAGTCGCCGTAGTAGGACGAGGCCAACTATGAACTGCCTTAATCTTCTTGGGATCCACCTTAGTTCCCTCGGCTAATGCAACATGCCCCAAGAATGCTACCGAATCTAGCCAAAACTCACACTTGAAGAACTTAGCATATAGCTTCTGTTCACGCAAGGTCTGAAGCACCACTCTCAAATGTTGCTCGTGCTCCTCCATGCTGCGCGAGTAGATCAAACTGTCATCTATGAAGACAAAGACAAACGAATCAATATACGGCCTGAACACTTGGTTCATCAAATCCATAAACGCCGCCGGGGTATCGGTCAGACCGAAGGACATCACTAAAAACTCATAATGGACATATCTAGTCCGGAAAGCAGTCTTCGAAACATCCGAATCCCGAATCTTCAACTGATGATACCCCGATCTCAAGTCGATCTTAGAGAACACCCTGGAACCCTGCAACTGGTCAAACAAATCATCAATCCATGACAACGAGTACTTGTTCTTGATGGTATCTTTGTTCAACTGGCGGTAATCAATGCACATCCGCATAGTCCCATCTTTCTTCTTCACATATAACAATGGTGCACCCCATGGTGATACACTTGGCCTGACGAAACCCTTTGCTAGCAACTCCTCAAGTTGTTCCTTCAACTCTTTTGGAGCCATACTGTACGATAGATAGATATAGGCTGGGTACCTGGAGCCAAATCAATGCAAAAATTGATATCACGATCTGGTGGCATGCCTAGAAGATTAGAAGGAAACACATCGGAGAACTCCCAGACTACAGGTACTAAATCGATCGCCGGAGTCTCTGCGGTAGTGTCCCAAACATAAGCTAGATAAGCCAAATAACCCTTCTCAACCATGTGTTGAGCCTTCATAAAAGAGATGATCCGACTAGGTGTGCTGACAGACGAACCCTTCCACTCCAATCTAGGCAACTCCGGCATCGCCAAGGTAACAGTCTTGGCATGGCAATCAAGGATGGTGTGATATGGAGATAACCCGTCCATGCCCAAGATGACCTCGAAGTCCGTCATATCAAGCAGCAGAAGATTCGCTCTAGTCTTATAACCATAGAAGGTAACAATACAGGACCAATAGACCCGATCCACAATAACAGAATCACCCACTAGAGTGGACACATAAATATGAGTACCCAAGGACTCACGAGGAACATCCAGGAAATGAGAAAACAGAGATGACACATATGAATAGGTAGACCCTGGATCAAATAATACTGAAGCATCCCTACTGTAGACAAAAATAATATCTGTGATCATGGCATCTGAGGCCACTGCATATGGTCTGGCCGGGAAAGCATAGAATCTAGTTGGAGCGCCACCTGACTGGCCTCCACCTGCCTGTCCTCCACCTCTAGGATGACCCCTACCCACCTGCCCTCCGTCTCTAGACGGCCGGATGGCTGGTATGGCTACTGGTGCTGTAATCATAGGCTGAGAACCCTCCTGCACTGCCTTGCCCTGAAGCCTAGGGCAGAACCTCCGCACGTGAATGAAATCCCCACACTCGAAACAACCTCTCGGTACGAAGGACTGCTGACCTGAAGTCTGACCCTGATGGCTTGAATACCCACTGGAGGAACACTGAATAGCTGGTGGTAGGAACTCTCTGGCATGGCGCCGAGGAGGCGGCGATGTTGGATATATGGGCCTGATAGGCTGACCTCTCCCAAACCGACCCCTACCCCCAGACGGAGCACCACTAAACCCTGCAGAATAACAAAACCGCTAATCCCGCGGCATCTTCTCTCGGCCCCGCTGACGATAACCCTCAATCCTTCAAGCTATCTCCACATCCAGCTGGTAAGAAGTCTCCAGCTCAACCTCCCGGGCCAAAGTGGCCTGAATACCAGAGTGCAACCCCTCAACAAACCTCCGTACTCTCTTCACATCAGTAGGAAGTATCATAAGTGCATGGCGAGACAACTCAGAGAATCTAGCCTCATAATCGATTACTGACATCTGACCCTGCTGGAGCTTCTCAAAATGAAACCGCAACTCTTTCCTCTGGGAGGGTGGAATATACTTATCCAAGAAAAGGCGTGTAAACTAATCCTAAGTCAAAGGAGAAGAACCCGTTGGTTTGCCACCATCTACGGGCACTGCCCTCCAACTGGAAAGTAGTAAAATCCATCCCGTGGGTCTCTAATATCCTCATGTTATGCAGTCTATCCCTGCACCGATCAATGAAGCCCTGGGGATCCTCATGTTGCTCACCTCCGAAGATAGGGGGTGTAGCCTAGTCCATATGTCCAATTGGTTCTTGCGGTTCTCCGGCCGCAGCTGGTCTGGACTCAGGTACCGCTACTGCCACTGGCTGGACTCCGCCCATGGGTAGTGTGCCTGGGGTCTGATATACAATAGATGCATGCCCATGAGCTTGAACAGTAGGGGTCTGTGCTCCCCCTCCAGCCTGAGATGTGGTTGGGTTTTCTGGAAATAAACTAGCATGGGTCATAGTATCCATGAACCGTAACATACGGCCCATGACCTCCTAGAAGCCCGGTGCTAACATGAAATCTACCGGGGCTGGCTCTGCCGCAGGCACCTCGCCCTGCTCCTCCATAATAGGATCCTCTACTGGATCCGCTGGTGGCATAGCTGGAGAACCTTTGGGACGTCCTCATCCCCTACCTCGGGCCGGTGCCCTCCTCGGGCCTCTACCTAAGCCTCTAGCAACAGGGGAGCAACTCCTCCCGAGTCTGGAACATCCGTCATGCGCGTTCTCACTATCTGTGAGAGAATAACAGAAAGATACTTAGCATGACATCAACTGCATGATAGGAGATGAAGAAAGAGTAGTTTCCTAACACCCTATAGCCTCTCGAAGATAAGTACGGACGTCTCTGCATCGATCCGTAAGACTTTATTAGGCCTGCTCATAACTTGTGAGACCTACGTGAATCTAGTGATCTGATACCATGTTGTCACGACCTAATTCCTCCTATAGGCCGTGATGCTGCCTAACGTTACCGCTAGGCAAGCCAACAATGAGCTAACCATGTGATTGTTTCTTTTAACATTTTACAAATAGCATTAGTGCATAAATAGGAAGTAAAATTTTAAATAAAATGAGAGATAAATAATTTTAAGATCAAATGAGATGAGTAAATATCCAAAAATTATCATGTGTCTACTAGCATGATCTCCAAGACTAGGTGTCACAAGTGTATGAGCTCCTAGTTGAATACACAAAAATACTATGCTAATGTCTGAAGTGAAATAGACAAAAAGTAAAAGCAAAAGGAAGACTTCGGGTGTTGCAGAACGGGCTCGGAAGACAACTCACCATAAAGTCTCGTGGAAGTCAAGGATGCGCGCCGGACAGATAACCAGATACACCTGCCTTAGATCCTGCACGATTAGTGCAGAAGTGTAGCATGAGTACATAAACAACATGTACCCAGTAAGTATCTAGTCTAACCTTGAAGAAGTAGTGATGAGGGGTCGACTTCGACACTTACTATGGGCTAACAATAAAATACCGAAATTATAATTAAGCATAGGCTATATAAATATAGCTGAAAACTCAATAACAGAAAATAAATAAACAATTCTCTCGCTAATAGTAAATCCCAAATTTAATTTCCATAATTTAACAAGTTAATCTCTCAAGCCAATGAAACAATATCAATTACAATTGGGCTCCAAGAATTATTACACACGAATTATGCCGAAGTCTTACGGCCCGGTCCAACATACAAATATATAAATGGTGCACTGCCGAGGGTCGAACGACACAGACCATAGATGCATCTATTCTATTACCGAGACGTTCGGCCCGTTTCACAAAAAAAAAATACTTTATAAACAACCGATTCAAAGATTATTAAGAGGCTAATATTCAAAGAAAATACCAATTCTCTTTAACAGTCAAGTAACCCGTCCAAAACTTAAGTAAATGAAATTCGACCCTTTTACAATTCCTTTATCAAGTTCCAATATGGTTTAGGCACTTAAATTACAAGTAGGGTGCAAACATCGCAAGTATAACATGATTTGGGTCCTAAACTACCCGGACATAAGCATAATTAGTAGCTACGTATGGACTCTCGTCACCTCGTGCATACGTAGCCCCCACAAATAGAAGCACATATTAATTTAATTCACCTATGGGGTTAATTCCTTCTTACAAGGTTAGAAAAGAGACTTACCTCGTCTCAAAGCTTACTTTCCGGTCCACAATTGTGCTTTAAACCCTCAACTCGGTGCCAAACGACTCAAAACTAGTCAAATATTATGTAAAATAGTCAATACATGTGTAAAGTTCATATACTAACTATTAAAGTGATTTCCCAACACTAATTGAAGAATTCCTAAAATTCACCCCCACGCGCCCACATGCCCGGATTCCAGAATATTTTGAAGAAAGTTGTTACCCAAAACCTCATGAACTCAAGTATATGATTTTCACTAAATTTCATAATCATTTTCGTGGTTAAATCCTATTTTTATCAAAAATCTTGATTTTTCATCTAAACCCATGATTTCACAAATTTTACATGTTAAATCTACCCATAATATATATATTTAACTCACATTATGTAGAAATTACTTACCTCAAAGTGTTAGGTGAAAACCCCTCTCAAGAGCTCCAAACATCGCCCAAGAAATGAAATAAATGACCTCAAATGCCTAAGTCCCGAATTAAATGAAGTGTTTTGCCTTCTGCTATTTTCGCATCTGCAATCCCCCTTCTGCAGCATCAAGCCCGCTTCTGCGGAACTCCTTATGACCAGCACTGGCCGCATCTGCGGACGTGTTTCCGCTTTTTGCGGTCTCGCTTCTGCGGTTTCTTATTGCAGAAGCGGGGTCGCTTCTGCACAAACCTCTTCGCTTCTGCGGACCATGGCCAAACGGTCAAGCCGCTTCTCTGCCCAAAATCATGCATCTACGGGCTCACACCTGCGGTCAAAAGCTCGTATGTGCGGGCACACCAGAACTGGTGCACCAGCAGCCTCTCTTAAGTTCTAACTCAACCTGCGCATCGTCCGAATGGTATCCGGGGCCCATGAGGCCCCGCCCAAACATACTAACAAGTTTAAAATCATAAGACGAACTCGCTCGCACCCTCAAAATGCGTAAAACAATATCAAAACTAAGAATCACGCCCCAAAGCGAATTGAATCAAGATATGAGCTTCTAGTTCTTCCAACTAACCCCGAATGCGCCGAACATACTTAGACTATTCAGAATGACACCAAATTTTGCGTGCAAGTCTTAAAATACCGTACGGAAGTTTTTCCGATCTCAGAATTCCAATTGGACCTCGATAACACCAAAACCTACTCCAAATCAAACTTAAAGAACTTTAAAACCTTCAAAGAGCCATCTTTCACTATTAGACGCTGAAATGCTCCCGGGTCATCTAAAATTCGATCCGAACATACGCCCAAGTCCGAAATCATCATCCGAACCTATTAAAACCGTCAAATCCCGTTTCCGAGGTCGTTTACTCAAAACGTTGATCGAGGCCAAACTTAGCCTTTTAAAGCCAAACCAAGGAACCAAATGTTCCGATTTCAACCCGAACCCTTCCAAATCCCGAACTAACTATCCCCGCAAGTCATAAAACAGTAAAAATATATATGGGGAGTCTTGTTTAAGAGAACAGGGTTCTAAAAACTAAAACGACCGGTCGGATCGTTACACTTATATTGATGCAAGTCATCTTAGGACATAGCTCTTTAAATTGCCCCGATATATTTTGTACACATAGTTGTTCCGTCATCTGACTTATGTTTTTTTGTGTAACACACACTATATGCGTACCGCATAAATCCTATATACATATACTACCAAATAACCAAAGGAACAACGGAAGTGTAATATTGACTAGACTAGAGGCAGAACAACCAAAGGACCTATCCTTTGGGTAGGGGTCCCAATCCCCGGTAACTTCGAAATAAATAGTATCACATGTATATTTTAAATAATATGTATTTATTTTGATTGACATCTTAAATCCAAAATATTAAGCAGCTCTATTAGTTGATTTAGGAGTCACAACTTGACTTTCAATACACTATTTGAGTTCGATTTTGACTATAATATTTTCTCAAATTTTTATTTGACAAAAGTGTTACCTTTGCTTTCAAATTTTGGGGTCCGCCTCTGAACTAGACAGAGGAGCTAGCCTAACATATTTCACTTATATAAATGCTATATCACTTTCAATTCAGTTGTAAGGTTTCCAGAAGAAGAGACAAAAAGAAAAGTTAAACTACTTGATTTACACCATATTGCATGCTAGCTTTCTCCATCACTCCAGTTGTAATCCTCTACTACTTCTCTGTTTGTATGTACTTTCACATCTTAGGCAAAATTGATATTTAGTAATGTCCATGTCATGGACAGATCAAATGTTTCGAAGCCCTTTATATGTTATCCTTCTTTTTATATATATACTAATCTTTTACAATTTTAAATCCCATAACTCCAAGGATTAATTGGTAATGACTCTCCACTCGTGTCTGATATCTTTATTGCGTTTCCGATTAATTCGTTTTCGCATTATGTAAGACCCATTAATGGGGAAGCACTCTCCATTATTATTAGTTTCATATGCAAGGGAAGAACCCGAGACCTTTAGTTAAAGATAGAGAGATAAATATCAAATCATGTGCTTCTTAGAATACAATGGGATTTAATTTTAAAATATTAATTAGTATTGCACTATTTTCACATTGCCATTGACACTATTTCAAGAAATGGTTTCGGACCAAACCAGCATCTACAAAGTAGAGTCTCAAACAAACTGTCATCACATGATCAGAAGCCTAATACATTAATTATGTACACGAAAAGATATTGCAATTTCCTCATATTTTAATCTAGCTCCTATTTCATCAGTGTTGTTCTTAGGCAATAAGGGGTAAACAATACATATCTTATCTGAATCTTACTAGTATGTATAACATAGAAAATGTTGGCACTAATCCGTTGATACGTGTACTAATGGGAGGTACTAAGCATTTACTATAATAATTGAGGTATGTGTAAATTGTAGAACTCGAACACTATTATTATTAAAAGAAAAAAAAAAGAAAAGAAAAAGCTGGTGCTAATTAAACCTCGCCAAAATTGTTGTTCCTCTTTTGAGATTTAATATTGAAAGGTACACTCCAGCAACTCTTTTTACCTCGACATTAAAGTTCCTCCATAGTCCATACTCCAAATAAATGGTATTTATGTTGGGCCTGATATATTCTTACGACAGTGAATGCTTATGCGGAGTCAGGGTTTGAAACTTATGCATTAATAACTTATATGAAAAAGGGTCAAAAATACTTTTAACGTATTGAAAATGGCTCAAATTTACCCCTTCTTCCACCTATTGGATCATAAATATCCTTAACTTTAATTTTCGGACTACAAATGCCCCTCCTTCTAACAGAACTATGACAGGGAATATGTGAAGCTTTTATCAAATAGGTGACACTGGTTTATTGGTATACATGGAGATATTAGACCCAACATAAATAACCCAAGACTAATCCAAAAAACAAACGCCCTCTAGAGAAATAATTCATCTTCCTCAAAACCAAATCCTCTTTCTCTCTCTGGAAAATAACACTCAAAAGGTGATGGAGACTTTTCATGGTTGTCACTTGTCAATGGGTTGAAGGGGTTTTCTTTCTCTGCTAACTTGATTTTAAGGAGATAAAGATTTTTTATTGCTATTAATGGTGAATCCTTATCCATTTTTGTGGCTTCCAAGTACCGTTTCCCCCCATTTTTTCCTTCATTCCAAATTTACATTCCATCGCTTATATTTTACAATTCATGAATACATATACCAGAGAAAAAATCATGAATATATGTGAGAGATCAAATGTTTAATACTATGAATGAGTAAATAAATTATTGAATTGAACTTACACTTGATTTTTACTCATCTAGGGAGAGGGTCTATATATTAAGGGATGCCAACCTCTCACTATTCTTTTTGGATATTCCAATAATTAAAAGATACGACGCTATAAGAATCAGAAACCAAGTTGAAGTATTTATAATTTATCAACAACAGAAAATAAATTCACTTTAAACAAAAAAAAAAGGAAAGAGAAGAAAAATATAAAAATTTAAAAGGGTATAACTCTAAATTTTCCTTAAACAATGTTTTTCTCTCTTTTATCATGCAAGAGAATTTCAACCTTCTGTGACAATGGCTTTCAATCTTCATATGAAAAGTAGGTTTAGATAAAAGGTTCGGGTTTAAGGTTAGTTTAAATGGGTCGGGTTATTTGTGTTGGGTCTGATAGCTTTATGTGTACCAATAAATCAGTGCCACGTATTTAATGCAAAGCCCCACATAGGCCATGCCATAGTTGTGTTAGAAGGAGGGGCATTTGTAGTCCAAAAATTAACGTTAAGGGCATTTATGGCCCAGTAGGTGGAAGGAGGGCATATTTGAGTCATTTTCAATACGTTAAGGTCATTTTTTATCCTTTTCCGTAATTTATATATATTTAATTAATTTATTAAAATAAATATAAGATTTAGATTAAAGTTAAAGAATTCGACTGAACCCATACTTCAATAACTAACATCGCCCCTGTAGATGCTTGCTTAGAAATTAGGCAACTACAATCAAACGTTTCTATAACAGCTTCTGTCGTGCCCCCTTTTTCTTCTTAGCGAAAGCGAGGTTTCGACGTGTGACAACTCTTTTAAAGGAGGAGATTAAAAGAGAAGAATCGCCACCTAATATTTTTTTAAGGTGCGTTAGGGCACCTATTGTGCAGATAACTCTGTTTGACTAGTCAACGTCACCAAAGATCGGG
>AWOL01S0407254.1:0-14394 GCA_000715115.1 Nicotiana otophora
CTAAACGATCATTTGGACAATTCATTCACAAGATTGGCTTCAAGGAGATTGAGCCCATATTGAGGGGGCATAATAAGGCAAAATACACATAGTTTATTTTGATAGGTCTCTGTATTTGAAATTGTAACAAATTATATTTTCCCTTATCTCTAGGATTCTCCTATGTATAACAAACTCTCTCCTATTTATACAACTCTGTTATACTCAATAAGAATAGAAGCCTTTCACAATTCAATCTCTTATCTTATAATACCTATATTTCATTTTCAATATCCTAACATCAACTTAGATAAGAATATGATATGTGATAGGTGGCCAATGCTATACCTGAATATAATAACCAGAAATTCGCAATAATGGAGAAGATTTTGGTAAGACGAGAAATTCATGTGCAACTAGTAGTTAAAGGGATAAAATCATTTAAATCGAGGAACTTTTCTAGTAAAAAGCTTAAGGTACATCTTCATTCACAAACTCGAAATCAATAGAAGGAAATGAAGAGCGCAACTTTGATTTTGTAATTGGTTGTTTTAGCCAACATAGCATTCAAGGATTTCCTACAAAAAGTTTTATTAGCCTATAAAAGCAATCAAAGATTTTCTTGAATGCTACCATCAAAATTTAAAAGACAAGCTTCTCTTTCCAGATATTTCAAATTGCTAGTACCAAATCATTCTACACGAAAAATTCCAACCAAGATGTAGTTTTGGAATTGCGGCTTCTGATTTCCAATTAAGAAATAAAAAACTGAAGAAAGAATGCCCCAAAGCTTCAGAATATACCAAAACGGTAGAAGAAGAACGGATGACGATGACCCTAACGATTGTAAATGTTTTTTTTTTTTTTTTGATTTCGCGTCTTTTTTATTGTTTATTTAAAATATGCCTTTAGACCTTAGTTTGTTTTGCGTGGTTAATTTAACTAAACCGGGTGAAAACACAGTGCAGGTAAATTTTTACCGTCCTTATTGTCAACTCCTCACTTCAGAGCTCCATAAGCTGCCGACTCTAGTTTCTCCGATCAAATTTGTAGGCTTTTGTTTCTTTTACTTGACTATGTTTCCATGAGAAGTAGAATGACTTGAATTCTTCATATGCATTAAAGTGATGGACATGAATCATTTCAATAGTTGATGAGCCCAAAATGAGCTTCCTAGGATGACAACTCCATAACAAAGCTTCCAAAAAAGTTGGGCAATCCCCGTATAACTTTATACTGACACTAGTTAGTTTATCCGCGCGGTAAAACACTAGTTTTAGCCAATGTAGTTGATATCAATGAAGAGGATTTTATATTTTCAAAAAATAAAATAAAAATTTCAAATAAAAGTACCGCATTTTTTTTTAATTTTGTACTCTTATAATGACTAAGTTCTCAAGGAACAATCGGCCACTTAATTAGAGAAGATAAATTAATGTTCATGTTAAAATAATGAATATTCATTAGTGATTATATTTAGAGGTCAAAGATCTAAGAAGAAAGTGGAACAAACTTATATTTTTTCTCTCCTGAAACTTGTAACAATATAAGAAGTAAAATCATATAGTGATGAAATCATGAAGGGGGCAGTTTGACTTTGTTCTTTTCAACAGTTTTGCAATATTAAAGAGTAGACGATGTAAAATGAAAGACAAAGATAACATTTATTTTCCTATGAATACTTAGAATGCCTCAAAAGCTGTGTCGGAAAGAATGGTTACGGGAAGGAATATGCAGAACATGTGCGAGCCTGCACATTCACAAGTAAATTAATGTCATTTAAATAAGTAAAAATGATATATGAAACTTGAAAATAAAAAAGGAAGAAGGAAGAGATAAACCAAATCTAAAGGCAGAACATAATTAAAGAAAATAAGACAATTAAATCGATACACTAAATAATCGTGATGACAATTAGTCAATTATTTTTAGAAGTAAAAATGCTAAATCACTAATTGTCGTGATAGTGATAGGTGAATAAAAAAAGACTAAAAATGTCATACAACAGAATTAAGAAAACATATATTCAAAAGTAAGGTATGGAAATCAAACTCCAGTCTGCAAATTTCACAGAGTCATTTAACTTCATCTAAGTAAGTAAAAAGTAAACGAAACCTGAAGAGGAAACAAAAAAAGAGAACAAAGCAAAATCCAAAGGCATAACACAAGAAAAAAAGATAAATAGATTTGCACGCTCTAAACATTCGTGAAGAATTCTTCTGACGTTTCTTTTAGAAATCTTAATACTCCAAAATGCCTAAACCAAAATAAATCATCAATTAGTCCATTATTTTACGAGCAGCAATGCTGTCACTAATGATCACAATCGTGAATAGAAATGAAATAAAGAAACTACACTTGGATAACTAAAAGACTAAAAACAGGTAAAGAATATAATTTTAAAAATAAGGAAAGAAGAATACCTAAAAGTGTTGTTGAAACCTAACCGTTTAATTGTGTTTTTTAGTCAATCTCTATCTTTACCGAATGCTTAAGTGACGAGAAACTGAATCTATTTTGTGTCAACCTT
Organism: Nicotiana otophora; assembly: GCA_000715115.1. Classification (NCBI taxonomy): domain Eukaryota; kingdom Viridiplantae; phylum Streptophyta; class Magnoliopsida; order Solanales; family Solanaceae; genus Nicotiana; species Nicotiana otophora. Next base: position 2,510 of record AWOL01S0407254.1, read on the forward strand.
CAATTTAGAATTATAACTAACCGAAAAAATCAATAATACAATAATGCCCACAATAAAGAAAAGTATAAGAAGGAATTTTCAACTGCAAAACCAACAAAGAAATAAAGGGAAGAAAATGGAGATAGGAGAAAAATAAACAGAAGAGACGCAGGATAAAAATTAAAAAAAGAAAAAAAAAATTGAAGGTACGTAAGAAAAGCAAGTTGGTGCTTCAAAATTGCCAAATAGTGATACAAGGAACTTTGCTCCTTTTAGCCTTTCTATCAATGAGCTTTTGTAGTCTTACAATTTGCGGATAACTACCATTTGCCTTATTAAAAATGAATTTTGCTGGTTGGTTTCATCTCATGTGAATTACTCATAGTTACAAGAAAAGAAATTTCATTTTTCTCATTGACCTACATAACTTAAACAACAAGGATGTAGTAGCCCTAAATATAGACTAATTACCTCCTATAACATATCAAATTACTATCAATATAACGGAGTTAGTTAATAGGCTTGCATAATAAGGATTTAGCAGAAATCTACATGCACAAGCTGAAGCATACTTGCTCCATACAAACACCTATAACCCTCGAGAATTTCACAAACATAAGAATTACAAATCATAAACCACTGCTAAAATTCATTACAGTTAAAAGTCTGAATAATCAAAATAGTATCCATGACCAAGCTTATTTTGGAATTAGGTCCATTCTAACTCTTAACGCTTCTTCTAAAACTAAACAACGATCAGTTTCTCTCTGACACAGAAGAAATGATCAGAATAGTAAGGTTAGAACCATTAGACGCGATATCTGATGTTGCTGTTACTGCTGCTGCTACTACCGGAAGGTCTAAAGCAACAAAGATGACCCTTCTTTTTCTTCTCACTGTTCCTCCTCCCGATATGGATGAAGTTCTTCAGTATGATCCCTGTGTTGCTCCTGGAAAATCTGCTCCTGGCTTTGCTTTTCTTTTCATCGTCCAGTTTCAGCAAAATGTACTGAATTTTCTGAATCTCTAGCTGCAGCCGTCCAATCTTCTCAGACCCCTTTCTTGCTTGTTCTGAAACTCTCTTCTGACGGATATTCATCACCTCTTTCGAGTCTGCTGAAGCACTTCCTGTAGAATATGAGCTACTTTCCTCTGTACTCTTCATCAATTGGCTATTCAAATTCACCAGCTGTACGACCGTCTCCTCAACTTCTTGTAGCTGCTCCTTAACTGTTTCAAAATCGACATTTTTGGGCTTTCTGGCCTTTCTGTTTGACTCCAACTTTCTTCTCAGGTTATCAACAGTCATCTGAAGACTCATCAATTTCTCTGCATCAGAAGCAAGTCGCTGGAGAATCTTCTTGTTCATTTCTTGATTTGCCTCAGACGAGTTCATTGATAACTCTAACTTGTCCACACCCAACTCCTTCTCCACTTCTGACTCTGTAGGTGGATGTTTGCCCCTCCAATCCAAATTCCTGAATTGATTGTTCGAAGTAGGCCCCTCTGTTGGATGATTTGCCCGCTTCTTAAAATCCTTCATGCTACGACTGAGGCTGCTGCCTTCTGCAGATTCCCACAGCTCAAGCATCTGATCATCCACTCTCTCTGCCGCAGAAGTAGCTCTTCTAATTCTTTCCGGTGAGCTATCAGACACATGATCAAGTGGTATATCTTTCATTAGCGTCCCATTTTTTACTTCAAAGGACTTAGGCTTTGCTTTACGTCGATTACGGTCATCACCATGCTCATTCTGATGACCTCTCCTTCCTGCAAGCTCGTGTTTCTCTCGATCCGGAGTGTGCTGAGATTTTAATACCTCAATTTCACTAGCAGTACTATCTCGGACAGCCTTGATGTGTAACGGTTGATGCAAAATAGGCTTGTTCATATCTTCCACTACTTTCTCAACTGATTTAATCCTAGTCCTCAACTCCTGCAAATCAAAAACACCTTTTGGCACGATGGATTGACCATCTGTCAGCTTGTTGGAGCTAACTTGATCTGAATGAACCTCAACTTCAACACACTGCAAATGCAAGCAGCAAGAACAAATTTCAGTAAAAAGTTGGAGCTCATCGCTACATTCTCAGACTAAAACTTAAGAACAGGGTTGAGAACTTGGGAAATGCTGATGCTGTATATATTCTGGAGCACTTTATCAAATTTTCAGAACAAGATAGTTTTCAATGTACCCACAAGACAACTCCGCAATACAATACAATTTGTTAAAGAAATGTTTGTTCAACTAGATATCCTTTGACAATTTATTGCAGGCTATAAGCTTATGACTCTCGGAAAATATAAAAATGGTTTAGCCCTAAGACACGAGAAATCATGATAGAAACTCTTCACTGGAACTAGCTCATAAAAGATTTACAATCCTCAAGCAAGAATTTTAAAAGAAACTCTTGGCCAAGAATTGTATTAGGAAGTAAAGGAAAGATGCATTAAAAGTATATTTTCAATGACATATGGAGGAAATCTTTGAGCAATCAAATCACTAATTGATGTTTTAAAGGAACGGTCATGTACAGAAAGACCAGAATTCCATTCAAACCCAAACATAGATATATTGTTAGCTGTAGCAAATACTAAAATAAAAGAATAAAATTGCTTACATATGAGAAAGTTTATTACCTTTGATTCCTGAGAGACAGCTAGATTAACTTTCATGAGGAGAAGAGCATTATGCTCAAGTGAAACAACGTCATCCCTCAGAGAAGCAATTACAGGAGCATGTGCATGTAACTGAGACTTCAGTTCTCCAATTTCACTATGCATCAAATTAATTTTTCCTTTCATCCGTTCAATCTCCAAATCTTTGGAAGCATTTTTATCCTCGAGTCTCTCGCACACCTCAGTCAACTCATTCATTTTGTTTTCCAGCAGTACTTCGCGAACAGAGGAGATCTGGAGATCAAAATAGAAGGTTGCTGCCTCTACTTCCCATAGTTCAAATTCATAGTTCTTCTCTTGGAGCTCCGAACTTAAATATTCTTCTCGCATTCGTTGCGCTTCAATTTCTTCATGCAACTTACCCAGTTCAGCTACCAAGTTCATATTCACTTCCCGAAGGACTTCAATTTCTTGGCTTTGAGTAGTATTTGTATTTGATATTTCAACTATCTTCTTTTCTAGAATTTCATTTGTCTGCATGGATTCTTGACGGTCAGTTTTTAGTGCATCCAGAGTCCTACACAATTCTGAGTTCAAATTCTCAGATGTTATAAGCTTCTGATTGGCTTCCAAGAGCCCTGCTTCCTGCTTATCAAATAATTCTTTTCCAGTGGAAAGTTCCAACTTCAAATGACCATTAGATTCCCTGACTTCATGGAGCTCCTCTTCTAGTCTTTGACCTGATTCCTTGAGGAGTAAGTTTTCAGTTTCCTTCATTTCCAGCTTCTCCTTCAATACGCCCATCTCCTTATCAAAGTCACTAATTACACCATAAAGATTGTGCATATCTTCACATACTGACTTCAGCTCGGCAGTTTTCTCACTACCAATACTCATCAAAACTGTTGAGAGATTGCTAAGAGCTATACTATCGAGTAAAACGGTATCATTTTCCTGCTCCACCGTCCATTTCTCCTCCCTGATCTCTGTGATTGTTTGCAACAAAGTTCTGTTCTCCTCAAGAACTTGAGAGTATTTCTTTTTTAATTCAACATAAGCTGTCTGCAACTGATCATGCTTGACGGACAGACTCCCAACTTCTGCATCAAGTACAGCTGTTAGTTGACTGCCCCTGCTCACTTCAAGTCCCAACTTCTTATTCATCTCTAGGAGTTCATGATTGTCTTTCTGCACTGTGACAAGCTTCTCCGCCATGACATTGAACTCCTCCTCTACAGATTTCTTCGCCGACTCAAGTTCCAGGGCCTCTGATTTCAGCTGTGCAAGTAGAGTTAGGAGAACAGAGTTTTCAACCAACACCTGCTGCTTATCATCCTCGCATTCTCCGAGCGAACATTTTAGATCCTCGATATTGCCCAAAATATGATGCAGAAAACTTTGTTCATTTTCGACCTTATCTTCAGATACAAAATAAGATTCATTGTCAAGGGCCTTGAAAACCTGATATATCCCCAGTCTTAGCCTTTCAATTTCGTCTAGCAAAAGCTCTGCTTCGACCTGCTGCTCAAGGCTCTCATTCTCTAACTCTGTAATCAGCTTGTCAGCCAATTTTGACGCCTCAACATGTTTCTGACACTCAACCAACAAAGTATAATTCTTTTCTTCCATGTCTTGTATGAATTTCTGCAGGATGAAAATTTCACACTGGGCTTTCACAGCTCTGTCGAGCTCCTCTTCAAATTCTTTGTTCCTCCACTTACTTTCTTCTTGTAGGAAATGAATATGGTTTTCCATACTAATTAATCGGGTCTCACTCTGATGAGAAAATTTGGCCCTTTCTTGTTTCTCCATTCCAACTGCAGCTCTTAGTTCTTCTACTTCTAAGCTAGTTGCTTTTTTGTCCTTCTCCAGGCAAGCATATTTTTCTTCCAATCCTGTAAATCTTGATTCCAGGTATTCTAGTCTCCGTTCAACGCTTTCTAACTGAAGAGCTAGGCTACCTCTTTCAGCAAGAAGATTGGACTTCTCATTCTTCAGCAATTGGCAGATTTCTTCTAAACCCTTGGATTTTTCCCTGAGACCTTCAAGTTCAACTTTTGCACCAAAAAGAGAGTTCTCAAGAACAGCATTTTTCTCTAGGAGTTTCTGCATGCTCTCAGTTATAATTTGCAACTGAGATAGCAAAGCGGATTTCTCAGCAACGAGGGTCGATTTTTCTTCATCGAGAATTTGGCAAGACTCTTGCAGCGCTTTCACCTTTTCCTGCGATCCCTGCAACTCCCCATTCACATCGGACAGGGAACTCTCCAAAACAGCCTTCTTTCTCAGAAGTTCATCCATATCCTCCAGCTTTTTGTGAAGGACTTCTTTCTCTACTTTGTCCTTCTCAGAGATTATTCTCAGCTCTGAGCTTTCTTCCTGCAAGCTCTTTATTGAAGACTCAATACACTCAGGATTTAAACCTGCACCATTCACTTGCTCCACCAAAGCCTGGTAGCTCCTGTTTAGGCCCTTGATTTCCTCCTTCAAACATGAAATGTCTTGCTGAAGGTTGTTATTAAGTCCCACTTGTTCTGCAACCTCCTCTTCAAGTCTCATTTTCATCTTCCTCAGGCTAAGGATTTCATTTTCCAGATTCTCAAACGAGATGGTTGAGGACAATTTCAGTTCACTCAAGCTTTGGTTTTCATCCTTCACTCTCCGAAGTTCATCTTCCAGACTATTTTTGCTTGTTTCCATGTCCTTCAACAGTTGAAGGCCATTTTTGAGCTCCAAGGCCAGAGCTCTCTGCTCCTCTTGAGATTGAGAGTGCAAATTTTGCAAAGCCAAAAGTGTGGCTTCAATTTGGGCATGTCTTAAGTGCTCATATTGCAAATCGCTTTGAAGTTTCTCCAGCTCCCTTTGCTTCTGAGAAAGCTCTTCATCTTTCATAGTTATCTTCGTCGCCAAGCTATCTGCCTCAGTGTGCAATGACTGATTTGATGTCTCAAGCAGAACACACTTCTCTTCGGCATTTCTAAGCCTAGCAGCGCCCGCCGAAAGCTCACCAGTAAGGCGTTTTACATCCTCTTGTGCACATAATAGTTCATGCTCAAGTTTGGATATTTTCTGCAGACAGTTTTTATACTCACGGACTGAGGCTTCTTTCTCCTCAGTTAGCTCCATAACCAGCGTTTTCAGTTTCTTGATCTCAATTTCAGCTCTATCAGCTTTCTCACTAAGAAGTCTGGATTCTTCCTGAGACGCCAAGAGTTTTTTCTCCAGTTCAGAAATCTTTTCCAAGCATTGTTTATACTGATGAAAGCAACAGTCTTTTTCAGACTCTAATTTACAGATCTCATTCCTCAGATGCTGAGTTTCGGTTTCTGCCTTAATTGCTCGCTCGTTTACTCCTTTTGTGTCTTTAAGTGCTTGAGAAGCCTTATCTTCCAAACTAGATATCCGTTCCAGATACTCCTTGTGTTTGCTCAAAGCAGCATCTCTTTCAGCCTCCAGTTTGATAAGGGATTCCCTCAACTTCTGAACTTCATTTCCAGCTTCACTAGCCCGTTCATTGAACTTAAAGGAGTCCTTCTGTGCAGTACTGAGATCCCTCTCTACAGCAGACAACTTTTCCAGGCATTGCTGATATTGCAGGAATGTATTTTCTTTTTCCGCCTCCACACCAGCTAGGGCTTCTTTCAGCATTTGAATTTCCCCTTCAGCTTGACCTGCACGCTCTGATTCGGCGTCAACTTTGGCCTTGAGGTCTTGATTCTCATTTGATAATTCAGATACTTGAGAATGCAAACTTTGTACTTTTTCCTCTGAATTGCAGTCCAAACCTTTTTTCAATGTTCCCTCAAGGAACTTTGAATTCTTTAGCATTTCTTCTCCAGCCCCAAGCATCTCACACAACTGTTTTAGACCCCATTCACTTGTTCCCTTATCAGAATCTCCACTCTTCTTTACAGCATACATTCTTGATAGCAGTAACCCCACCGCATGCTGATTCAAGTCACCTGTATCTGGCAAAGCATGAGTAGGGCGCAACCCTTCAGGAGTATGTGGCTCTGCCTCCTGTGTGGAAAATCTCACTGGCGAATCTTCAAGAAGAAAGGGTACTTCATTGGGAAATGCCTCTGACATGGTTTTTTGGGCCTGCTTAAGCTCGCCCGTTACATGGTCATATCTTTCAGCTAATGCTCGGTATGCCCTGTAAAACTCCTCGACTAATTTCATTAGCTCAGGCCTTTTCTTGTAGTACATTTCAGCCCTTCTTGCGAATGAATCAGCATCTTCTTCGATGAGCTTGATCATTGCCTTCACTTTAGAATCCATTTCTGCGAAAATAAGAAACAAAAACAGGTTTAATTCCTCATATTGGATGAGAAAATCTATTATAAAGAATTAATATATACTTTTCCTGTTAAACAAGCAGAACGTTTTTGTTAAATGCGGGGAGGAGACAAAATGCCACAGTATTATTCCACCAGCTTTTACAACTACTTAGATACCTTTTCCCATAATATATGCACATAATGCACAAATAATTGGTTAATAAATGGATATATTAAATGTGCTATGCTGAGTGAAATACATGAGTTAGTTGAGGTTAGCAAGCATGGTTCCAATTGAAGTGTTTTTGCATATATTTCCATTAAGAGTTGGGTATTAATAAATACTTCCATTACAGGATACATGTATATTATACGGGAATAAAAAGGTAAGGCTCTCTATCACAGGCACTGGCACTAGGCAGGTGGTGCACATACTGTTACATACACAAGAGAGGGAGGCAGTAGGATTTGAAAAGACTGGAGCGCCAATCTATAGGGAAACAGTAAAGACAAATTCTGCAAAAGTTTGGGAGGCAAAATTAATGTTTAAAGATATCTGAAATTCACTCTCTTTAACAAAATGAAGATATTTTAAATTTTGAGAATCAAATGTTGAATGAAATCGGTCCTTCATCTCTGCCACTGCTACTAAGGACATATGGGTTTGCCTACCTACTTACTAAAGATCATGAGAATGGGCTATTCAATCAAAAAGGAAAAGCCCCTATTTAGTTTCACAAGCCATTGCCATTACCAATAAACATAAAAGAAAAGATTTTAGTTTGTGAAAAGTTTAGAAGGCAGCCCATATCACCCCTTACTAAAACAAATCGGCCTCGGGAAAGAGGGACAGTAACATGAAGACTAGCTAGAACATAGATTCAAGGCAAGTCCCTGAATGTTAGTCTTGTTTTGGGGCAGAAAGATAAGTTATGTAGACACTCCAAGAATTTTGTGCAAAAATAACCTATAGTAGAGAAGGCAATGGAACAATGAAACACATTTTAAATACTCTGGTGAAAAACCTCTCAATTGGAAAAACTCAAAAAAATTGCAGGTAACCAATTCCCAAGCATAAGCTACATGTACACATCATATACATATGCCCCAAAATGGCCACATTGTTATCTACAGATTCTTATGGTAAAGGCATAAAGCGAGACACAAGGAAAAGCATTTGAAAAGTATGATCTGAGCGTGCATGAAACCTTTTACCACAATATAACAAAATCATGGTAAGCCCAACACGGAACAAATATATTTGTTTCTCTTTGATGCTTTGATGATATATTTTTTCCTTCTCAAAATATAAATGCATGAAGCAGATGGTATCAAATCCAACTATCATATTATATTCAAGTGTAACCATCCTGTATTGCATAGACGTTACTTTTTTGTGATCCAAATAAAAATCACAACACCAAATATTCTATTAAGGACAGTAGAAATCTATTTCTTCCGAGGAAAATGAGCCCATAAAAATATTAAGAACTAAGCAACTTCTGCAAGGCCAAGGAGAACAAAAACAAAAGTAGAGCCAAGTACAGAGGTACTCACCAGTAAGATTCTCTTGAAGCCATTTTGAGTTCTTTGGGATATGACTATCCCACCACCAAGAGTACTTGCGCCTGGAGTCCGAATGTTTCAAGGTTGCCATGACTCCAGCAAAGAACAAGAAAACTACTGGATTTATCCTTGGAATTTTATGCCAGTAATAGAAATGATGGATCCCAGGCCAATATCAAACTTTAAATTGCTCTGACTACCAAGCCCCTATAGGAAAAGAGGACAGATTAAGAAGAAAGCAGACAAAACCAATTTTGGGTGTACAGGATCAAGGCCTAGGAATGAAAATCATGTGAAATGGGCATTGAAGTTTATTACACCGTTGCAAAATACCTGTTTTGCGCCTCTGGGGTCTGCCAAGCACAAACCAGAGGTGCAGCTCCAATTACTTTTCAACTTAAAAGTTTCAATGCCTGTGCATCAAAAGCAACCTGAACAGGAGAAGGAAGGGAAGGACTGACTGAGAATCAGGTCTCATACATTACAAACTGCGCTATAAGCCAGAAATATCTCAAAAATATGAAAGAATTCTTAATTTGTTAGACAAGTATATCTCATAAAGATTAACTACTGTGCACATCATAATTTAACAGTATGTTCCCACAATTCACCAATTGACAAGACATATCAAATTCATACAAGAAAGGGAACATTCTAACTTCTAAGCAACCCCTAATTCTGATTAAGGCTTCATTAATAGACTTGTCAAGTAGCAAAATGAAAATGGAGAAATTTTCATTAACTCTTAACTACCAAGATTCTTTTTTTCTGATAAGTAGACTCCTAATTGACAAGATTTACAAACCCCAACATGAAAATCACTTATTTTGAGCAAATGGGCACGAGTAAAACCACATAAAAAATCAATCTTTTTTTATGATTTGAATAAAAAAACAAACCAGAAGAACAAAATCTGGAAGCAAAAAACTGTTTTAAAAAGTGTCATTGGTACCCACAACATCAAAATACAAAGCACTGTTCACATCAAGAACACTGACCCAATAAAGTGGAACAAATGATCCTCAATAAACAAGCAAAAAAATTGGATCTTTAAAACAAAACCAAATTCAGAAAGTTACCCAAGAACACAGAAATCTGAATGAATACCAGAAGCCTAATTAGCAGCTGTGATTGTCAAAACCAACTCAGCTGCTTCATTTTCTCTCACCCCATTTCCTTTCTTGCTCTCCCTTTCTCATTTACACACACACACACACTTTTTATCCTCTAGTTGGTACTGTGTCAATGACCCAATGTGACAATCTGTAAACAAGTGCACCTTTGAATATAGGTTCAACTAGACACTGTGTATAACATATGTATAATCTTAGGATATAGGACTACAAATTACATACATATATGTATTCTTGTAATGGTGGTAAGTTGCTAGTTGGGGGGAGGGGTTCAGTGGGGGTGGTGGGGTTAAAAAAATTGACGTTGTGAAATGGGAGTAAATGTTGTATCATAAAAAGGAAGTAATGATCTTTATCAATTTGTTTTCTTTAAAAAAGATTTTATTTGTTGAGATATTGTCGCCACTTTATAGGGTAATACAACTCTTGTATACTCATGACCAAGAATGGGGGTACTTAATTTTTGGACTAATATATCCTTTGCTTGGGATCTTAAAAATGTTCTTTCTTGGGTCTCATTCCATATTGGTATAATTTGTTTTCATTAATTTAGTCAAAATTAAAATCTCATGAGATTATGAGAACCTCTTTTTATGTGGCAGAAGCAAACCAGATCTTCTCTTTATTCTTTGCATTTTTATAAATGATACTCCGTATATTTGTTTAATTTTTAACACAAAGAACAAAGATTTTCTCAAGTTAAAATTATTCCTTGTTTTGCTAAATCAACTTGGATGCTTGATTCTCGTGGAATTTTAGCATTTGTTTGAGTGATAGTAGATACAAAGAATTCGCCTAAACAGAATTTTATAGCTAAATGTTCTAAATCATACAAAATTTAACAACCGCAAGTTCTTAGGAACCACGACCGAAGTAATTAGTTTATGTTCTCTTTTGTTATTGGAAATAGTATTTTGTTTTTTCAAATTTTGAAGAAAGGCATTAATTAGAAGTGGAAGAAGAAATTCTAGTCGTATAATATTATGTTGTAGATTTTATGTACTGACTACATATAATCTTTTCCAAATAAGGTAGGTTCATATCCTAACGTTCTAGTTCTGATTACTGTAAATCATATTTATATAAGGATTTTAAAGCTACTTCAACTGAAAAGCATAATTTTAGGAACATGCTAATGCTATTAATTAATTGATTTAAAATTTAAAAAGCTGCTAAAAAGTGAAAAGTGAGGGATGGAGGCTTTTGCAGGAGTAACAACTCACCCCACACAATTCTCTAAGGAAAATTTGATCTTTGGTCCGACAATTTCTCCTTTAGTTTTCTTGTAACATTCCATTAATTTATATTTTTTTTTTACACAAAATTAGTGTTATTTTTTTATTTTAAACAATTTCTCTTCTTTTTTTCTTTTTTCTTTTTTGGTTATTTGATTCAGATTCAGTTTTGATGGGATCTTCTTTTGTTTAGCTTAAAGCATATCCATGCGTGAAAGCTTCGCTGGCTTATCAAATACTTAAAGCAAAAACAGATATGACGTTAACTTCATTTTCTTGCCAACTTCTACAAACAATTTCACCACCAAGTTATTAATTATTATCACGATTAAGCAAATCAATGTTATATTATTACCACATTGTATTTTGTTAATTTATACTTCTGTTGTTCCAATATATATGTTCAGATAAGAGACTAGTTTAACAACAATAACAACATACCCGTGAAGATAGAGAAGATGTTTCCAATAGACTCTCGGCTCAGGAAAGCATAAGCATCACATTAATGCAAATATAGACAAGAAGGGACAGTACCCAAAAACCATATAAAAGCAGAATAAAAACAAGATAGTAAGGTGATCAACAATGAAAGAAAATAACGGTTAGTTATAAAAACGTATTACCAACAGAAAGCGAAACTGTGTGCCAATACTACTGTTATGAAAACTCTAGACTACCTAATCTATTACACTAATCATCGACCTACACACCTTCCTATCAAGGATTATGTCCTCGGTCAGCTAAAGTTGTGCCATTTCTTGCCTAATTAATCACATCTCCCCACCTCTTCTTTGGCCTATCTCTACCTCTCCGTAGGCCCTCTAATGTCAACCTCTCACACCTCCTCACCAGTGTATCTTTGTTCCTCCTCCTCACATGACNACTAATCATCGACCTACACACCTTCCTATCAAGGATTATGTCCTCGGTCAGCTAAAGTTGTGCCATTTCTTGCCTAATTAATCACCTCTCCCCACCTCTTCTTTGGCCTATCTCTACCTCTCCGTAGACCCTCTAATGTCAACCTCTCACACCTCCTCACCAGTGTATCTTTGTTCCTCCTCCTCACATGA
>AWOL01S0407717.1:5177-19854 GCA_000715115.1 Nicotiana otophora
ATAATCCAATATAATTGACTAACAATGATCACATGTGACTTACTTCAAGTTTCCCCGTGAATTCTCTCTAAAACATCGCCAAAACCTGTGTTGAAAATGTCCAAATGACAAAAATATCGGAACCCCTCTATTTTTGTAATCTAGTGAGTGCTTTCGCACCCGCGGACAAAATTCTCGCAGCCGCGAAAATTGCTCAGCCCAGCTGCCTTCGCTTCTGCGAGTTTTGGACCGCATCTGCGCCTTCGCAGGTGCGAAAAATTCCATCGCACCTGCGGACCTGCTCGCACCTGCGCCCTTTCTCTCGCTTCTACGCAACATGAGCCGCATCTGCGGCTCCAATTGGGAAGCCCTTCGTCCGCTTCTGCGAGTACACACCTGCGGTCAGTCCCTCCGCAGGTGCGATGACACCAGAAGCTGCAAATTTCAGAATTTGCCTAAGTCCAAAAATTGATCCGATTTCGATCTGGATCGCACTCGGGATACTCGGGACCCCGTCCGAATATACCAACAAGTCCATTAACATAACACGGACCTACTTGGAGTTTTAAATTATATCAAACAACATCAAAATTATGAATTGCACCCCGAAGCGCACTTATGAGTTTTCAAGTTTCAAATTTACAAAACTCGTGCTGAAACATATTAAATCAAGTCCGGTTGACCTCAAATTTTGCACACAAGTCATAAATGACATAACAGACCTATTGAAATTTTCAGAATCAGATAGCGACCCTAATATCAAAAAGTCAACTCCCCGGTCAAACTTCCAAACTTAAATTTCTATTTTAGCCATTTCACGCCTAATTGAACTACAGACCTCCAAATAATTTTTCGGACATGCTCCTAAGTCCAAAATCACCATACGAAACTATTGGAATCATCAAATTCTATTCCGAGGTCATTTTCACATTAGTCAATATCCAGTCAATATTTTCAACTTAAGCTTTCAACCTTAAGACTAAGTGTCTCAATTCATTCCGAAATCTCTCCGGACCCGAATCGACTACCCCGAAAAGTCACATAACAGTTATAAAGTATAGAATAAGTAGTAAATAAGAAAATGGGGCTACAACTCTCAAAATAACAGGCCGAGTCGTTACATTGTGATACCGGGTTGTGGGATTTAGATTATTGTTCTTGGGTATATTTCTGTGATGTCATTCGGTATTTTGATCCTATTCTAATCTTGAATATGGTGTTAGTAGTTTCTATAAAAACAGAAAAATTTCGCTTAATTATTTTACCAATGTCTTAAAATGTGTTGAACTGTCGATTGTTGTGTTGTTAAATTGTTGGCTTGCCTAACGGCAGTGTTGGGCGCATCACAGCCTATGGTGAGATTTGGTTCGTAATAGTTTCTCAAAAGATTTGAGATGGATAGTATAAAGACAATTGATACTCCTATTGAAACTGCAACTAGGTTGGACATGGATGAACCTGGTCTTCCTGTTGATGAAAAGAAATATATGGGTATGATTTGATCTTTACTCTGCCTAACTGCAAGTAGATTAGATATTATGTATAGCGTTGGAATTTGTACAAGATTTCAATAAATCACAAGGAGTCACATTTGAAAGATGTAGAAAGGATCTTGTGATATTTGAAAGGTACTCAAGATCTGGTTTTTTGGTATCCTTTGGGTGATACATTAGACTTTATTGGATATGCAGATGGATGATTACACTAATTATCTGCTGGATAGGAAGAGCATACCTGGGATATCTCACTTCTTGTGTTCGTGTTTATTCTCATGGGCTTCAAAGAAATTAAATTTTGTAGCTTTCTCAACTGCAAAATGATGAGTACGTAGTTATTGCTTCATATTATGCTCAATTGTTATGGATCAAATAGCAATTAGAAGATTATGGTATGGTGATAGAACGTGTTACTATATTTTATGGCAATACAAGTGCAATAAACATGGCAAAAGGAATTCAGTTCATCACAAGAGAACAAAGAATATTGATGTGATACATCACTTCTGAGATATAATGTAGAATAGAGCCACATCATATGGATTTTTGCAAAACAAAAGAGTAGATTGCGGATATATTTACCTAAGCTTCAAGCACGGATCACTTCGAGAAACGCTGTTGGGAGCTTTGTTTGATCAAGATGAACTAAGACATTCGTGATTCCCTCAATGATTGGTTATATTTTAATGAAGTGTTTAGTAAGTCTAAGCGTGAAAATGTCTAACGCAGTCTTATATTATAACAAGTATGTACGCACGGCATAATAGTATGGCTTAAAATGTCCTTGGTCTCAAAAGGACTTTTGGCCGCATTAAGGAAATCAGTCAAGAACCTAATTGTTTGACATCTGTGTATGAACCTCCTCTCCAATAGATAGTTATAATAAGTTGTTGAATTGTCACATCCTAAACCTAGGTTCAGAGTCACTTGATCATATCCCATAATCATTAATTCTTTCGTGTACAATTAAATAAATCAAGTTTTCCCACTTTGAACCAGATTAGAAGTTATTACCTTGATTGATTAGGACTTGAACTGTGAAATTATGTCCCTTGTTTAAATCCTCTCTTTTAGTTACATCTCACAATTGCTCAAATTCTCTCTAAAATTTCAAAAGCAGAAGCAAAATAAAAGAACCCCAAACCCCAGTTCTCTCAAAGAAACCAAAAACTCTCTAACAATGTCAACCTCACAAAACCTTCTCACATCTAGTTCTTTGGAACCTAAAACCACTCCAATTATTAACACCCCTTCTGTCTCACCTACCTAAATCGAGTCTGAACAAAACCCCACTCAAGAAACCCCCAAAAACTATCACTGGACCAGTCGATGGCTCAATATGCAAGAAGGTGAAAAATCTAGACATGCAAGTCCAGTAGCTGTGGAGGGTGAGAAGGAGAAGGAGAAAGAAAGTAAAAATGAGAGTGGTAATATTAATGATGCTATTGCTGAAGTGGAGGGAACTGAAGGCTCTAGTAATGAACTAGAGAGTGAGAATGTTAGTGCTAGTGTAGAAGCACCAGAAGCCCCTGGACAACAACTAGGTCCTTCTGCTGCTAGTAAGGGGGTAGAGGTGGGAGAAGAAAATTTTGAAAAAGTTCCTATAGCGAAGACTGTATAAGAGAATGTTGGAAAAGGTGGCAAAGAGGACCAAAAACCTAGTTCTTTGGACTCTGACAAAGGAAAATCTTCATCTTTGGGGATACAGTTTTCAGATACAGAGAGGGAAGAAGAGGGAGAACTTGAAGTAGACAAGGAAGGGAGTGATAGCGATGACGTGATTTTGGCTAAGAGTTTTACTCATTTGAAGCATAAAATGTGAGTAAATTGGATAAATCATCTGGGAGAGTTAAGCACATAGCTAAGAGGACCGTCTAAAAGGGAAAAGGTGTGACTCCTAAGGATAGAACTCCAAACACTAGGGGTAAGAGCAAAGTTTCTCTTGAGAAAGCTTTACATGAGGTACTAAAAAGAGAAAGGAGAGACAAGGTTTCCAGTTTAGGGATGAGTCTGATGTGGAATAAGTTGATTTGGTAGTGAGGATGATGAGCAAGATAAGGAGGAAGAGGAAGAGGTGCCTCTTCAAAGAAGGAAATGAAAAGGCTGGATCATCTTCAGGCACACCCAAAAAGAAGAGGACTCCCAGAAAGAGAAAGTCAGTGGACTCTAGGGTCAAAGGAACCATTTTGAAACGCTGAAAGAAAATGGAGAAACATCTTGCTATTGTAGGCAAAGAATGCTGGTTCAGTTTATTAATGATGTTGCAAGGTAGAGTGATAGACCTTCCAACTTCTAAGATGTTTGGGATGAAAGAGCTGGTAGAGAAGCTCAAACACCAAAAGTGGACTTACTTGTTCATGTGCCCATTCCCTGTGATGTATGATAAAGTCATGTTACATTTTTACTCGAATTTCAAACTTCTTGAGGATGGCACAATGAGTACTATGGTGAGGAGAGTGGACCTAGTTCTTAATGCTGAGCTCCTGGGAGATATCTTAAGGGTGCATGTAAATGGTTTTGATATCGTCACGACCCAAAATCCCACCTTAGGCATTGTGATGGCACCTAGTCTCTAAGACTAGGTAAGTCGATTATTCATAACAGTTAAACCAATTAAACATGATGTTTTAAAGCAGAGTTTAATATAAATACCGAAATAAAGGTAAAACAAGCCTACGCGGCAATAATCACAACAATCCTCCCAAGACTAGGTCATACAGAGTCATGAACTCTAGATGAATACATAGAAATATCTCAAAATTAATATACAATATTGTTCTGATAACGAATTGACAGTACAATCAAAACGAAAAGGACTTTAAGGGTTAGCGGCGACAAGAAGCTCTACCTTGAATCCTCGCTATCAAGAAGCTAACTCTGCTTTAGTCTGTTATCTCTAATACCTGGATCTGTACAAAAGTGTGCAGAAGTATAGTATGAGTACACCACGGTCGGTACATAGTAAGTATCAATACTAAACTGGTAGAATAGTGACGAGGTACAAGTCAAGACACCTACTAGTCATAATAGCATCTATAGTATATAAGTATAAAGTTAATAATGAAAGCCAGAATCAGTAAATGGAAACAAGGAATAAACATGTGATATAAACAGTAAAGTAATTAGAACACCATTAAATAATCAGTGAAACTAAATAAGGAAAATAAATGACAACCAAATGATCAAGTCATTCTAACACAAGTCTCACAACAAAATTACTCCGGGATACCTTATCTCATAATCACAAGTCACGAGTCCCAAATCACCAATCATATGTCCGTGGCACCTCGTGCCCACATTATAATTCACAACCGCACAGACGACTCACTTGCAAATGCCCCAATCTTCCTGGCACGGTCACTGGCTCACTATCACAATCTGCCCGGCGTGGTCACAAGCTCAATATCACAATGAAAGCAACATGCAAGAATACATGTGTGAGATCAACAAAAGTCAAGTTTCATACTCCTGAACTGGTATAAGTGACATGCTACGGTGTATGCATGTGCAAGTGTACTATTACAATCCAAGTCAACAAGTAATATCAAAGATGTCGAGTAGCTCATTAGAAATAACACAACAAGTCACGTAAGGTGCACGACATATACAAGGAAAATCACACCATCACACGAATATCATCAACATTATGCCCTCAGTGCGACACATATCTTCCCTGACATAGCCACCCTTACCTCTCGTATTGGCAATATAATAACAGCCACTCGTATCACTCTGCCCACGCATTAACACAATAGCCACCCCTAACACTCCACCTAGACATTAACACAATAGCCACATGTATCAGTCCGCCCATACAATATAACAATAGCCACCCGTCTCACTCAGCTCTGACATTATATCATTAGCCACCTGTATCACTCCGCACAATCAATAACAGTGAGATGCTACTCTTATGCTCCGCATAACAATAATCAATGCACACAACATATCCACAAGTGCTGACATCATAACAATACGACATATCAACTCGTACCACAAGTGCCCATAGGCCACAACCTTTTCAAAACAACAATACAAATATCACCACAACACATAACCCATGGATCAACCACAATGTGTACAAGAATATCAATAGCAACAAGATGAAACAGGAAAAAATAACTCAACAATGAATAATACTCCATTAAATGACAACTTCAACTAAAACAGGTTAATGGCTTTCAATAACTTCAACTTCAATTAATTGCTTAAGAATGAACTCAATAATGAAGGTATTTTGATGAAATGGAAACTTCGAATTCTAGTGTATGACATAAGCTAACAATGAAAGAGATGGCGTGAACTAGAAATTACGTCTAAATGCATGAGAATAACTTGACAACGAAGGGATATCAGTAATATCAACTCCAAATAAGAATAATCTAATAATGAAATAGGTAACGTGAAAATAGAAAGGTAACGACTTCAAATAAAGCATATAAGAGTAAACTTGACCAATAAAAGATAGAAGATGTACTAACAACTTTAAATAAAGCATGTAAGAATAAACTTGACAGTGGAATATGGAACTTGAAATGACAACCTCTATTAAAGCGTATAAGGATAAACTTAACAAAGGAATGTAGAACATGTAATGATAAATTCAATTAAATGCATATAAGAAGCCTAAGAGTCTAATCCGGTAAATTTTCACATATAAGATCGTGTACACACTCATCACCTCATTTACACGTCAGCCACATAATCTAATTAGTGCAACTAAACCAAATCCTACGGGGCTGTTTTTCCCACACAAAGTTAAGCAAGATACTTACCTCAAAGAAACTAAATCAATAATCTACAAAGACCTTCCCGTATGAAACAACCTCTAGACGGCTCGAATCTAGCCAAAATAACTTAATAACATAAATAAAAACCATAAGAAATAATTTCAGAAAATAAAGTTTTGATCTTTAATGAAAACCAAAAAGTCAACCCCGAGCTCGCACCTTGGAACCCGAAAAAACTCACAAAATCCGAACACATATTCTGATACGAGTCCAACCATACCAANCAATCAAAACGAAAAGGACTTTAAGGGTTAGCGACGACCAAGAAGCTCTACCTTGAATCCTCGCGATCAAGAAGCTAACTCTGCTTGAGTCTGTTATCTCTAATACCTGGATCTACACAAAAGTGTGCAGAAGTATAGTATGAGTACACCACAGTCGGTACCTAGTAAGTATCAATACTAAACTGGTAGAATAGTGACGAGGTACAAGTCAAGACACCTACTAGTCATAATAGCATCTATAGTATATAAGTATAAAGCTAATAATGAAAGCCAGAATCAGTAAATGGCAACAAGGAATAAACATGTGATATAAACAGTAAAGTAATTAGAACACTGTTAAATAATTAGTGAAACCAAATAAGGAAAATAAATGACAACCAAATGATCAAGTCATTCTAACAGAAGTCTCACAACAAAATTACTCCGAGATACCTTATCTCATAATCACAAGTCACGAGTCCCAAATCACCAATCAAATGCTCGTGGCACCTCGTGCCCACATTATAATTCACAACCGCACTGACCACTCACTTGCAAATACCCCAATCTTCCTGGCACGGTCACTGGCTCACTATCACAATCTGCCCGGCGTGGTCACAAGCTCAATATCACAATGAAAGCAGACATGCAAGAATACATGTGTGAGATCAACAAAAGTCAAGTTTCATACTCCTGAACTGGTATAAGTGGCATGCTACGGTGTATGCATGTGCAAATGTACTATTACAATCCAAGTCAACAAGTAATATCAAAGACGTCGAGTAGCTCATTAGAAATAACACAACAAGTCACGTAAGGTGCACGACATATACAAGGAAAATCACACTATCACACGAATATCATCAACATTATGCCCTCAGGGCGACACACATCTTCCCTGACATAGCCACCCTTACCTCTCTGTATTGGCAATATAATAATAGTCACTTGTATCACTCTGCCCACGCATTAACACAATAGCCACCTGTATCACTCCACCTAGATATTAACACAATAGCCATATGTATCAGTCCGCCCATACAATATAACAATAGCCACCCGTATCACTCCGCTCTGACATTATATCATTAGCCACCCGTATCACGCCGCACAATCAATAACAGTGAGATGATACTCTTACGCTCCGCATAACAATAATCAATGCACACAACATATCCACAAGTGATGACATCATAACAACACGACATATCAACTCGTACCACAAGTGCCCGTAGGCCACAACATTTTCAAAACAACAATACAAATATCACCACAACACATAACCCATGGATCAACCACAATGTGTACAAGAATATCAATAGCAACAAGATGAAACAGGAAAAAATAACTCAACAATGAATAATACTCCATTAAACGACAATTTCAACTAAAACAGGTTAATGGCTTTCAATAACTTCAACTTCAATTAATTGCTTAAGAATGAACTCAATAATGAAAGTATTTTCATGAAATGGCAACTTCGAATTCTAGTGTATGACATAAGCTAACAATAAAAGAGATGGCGTGAACTAGAAATTACGTCTAAATGCATGAGAATAACTTGACAACGAAGGGATATCAGTAATATCAACTCCAAATAAGAGTAATCTAATAATGAACGAGGTAACGTGAAAATAGAAAGGTAACGACTTCAAATAAAGCATATAAGAGTAAACTTGACCAATAAAAGATAGAAGATGTGCTAACAACTTTAAATAAAGCATGTAAGAATAAACTTGACAGTGGAATATGGAACTTGAAATGACAACCTCTATTAAAGCGTATAAGGATAAACTTAACAAAGGAATGTAGAACATGTAATGCTAAATTCAATTAAATGCATATAAGAAGCCTAAGAGTCTAATCCGGTAAATTTTCACATATAAGATCGTGTACACACTCATCACCTCATATACACGTCAGCCACATAATCCAATTAGTGCAACTAAACCAAATAACTTAATAACATAAATAGACAAGATACTTACCTCACACAAAGTTAAGCAAGATACTTACCTCAAAGAAACTAAATCAATACTCTAAAAAGACCTTCCCGTATGAAACAACCTCTAGACGGCTCGAATCTAGCTAAAATAACTTAATAACATGAATAAAAACCATAAGAAATAATTTCAGAAAATAAAGTTTCGATCTTTAATGAAAACCAAAAAGTCAACCCCGAGCTCGCACCTCGGAACCCGAAAAAACTCATAAAATCCGAACACACATTCTGATATGAGTCCAACCATACCAAAATCATCCAATTTCAACCTCAAATCGGCCTTCAAATTATCATTTTATGTTTTTGAAAGTTTTTACTGAAATCCCCAATTTCTCTAATTCAAATCACTAATTAAATGATAAAAACAAGGATGGAATGATGAAATATAACTAAATCCGGGTCAAGAATACTTACCCCAATCCAAATCGTGAGAATCCCCTCCAAAATTGTCCAGAACCTAGCTCTTTAACTCAAAAAATAATAAAATAACAAAAGCCCTCTAAATAGAGTACTTATAATTCTGCCCAGGTATTTATATATCGCGATCGCGGAACTTCCATTGGGATTGCGATGAAGAAACAACTCTGACCCACAAAAGCACTACGCGAACGCGATACCAGGGGAGCGAACACGATGCACCTAAATACCCAACTTACGCGATCGCGAACAGCATAATGCAAACGCGAAGACCAAGGAACTTGGCCTTCTCAGTATGGCCGTCCACTACGCGATCGCGACAAACCATCGCGAATACGCTGAGTCAACAGTCCACAGGTCCGCGATCGCGAACCTTTCACTGCGAATGCTAAGAAGTAATAGCGGTCAGTCATCAAACACCCTATGTGATCATGACTTACTCTTCGCGATTGCGAAGAAGAACATCAGACACCAGCCATGAGCAAATCCAAAACAAAGAGAAATGGACCGCAGCCCATTCGAAACACACCTGAGGCCCTTGGGATCCCGTCCGAACATACCAACAAGTTCTATAATATACCGCAGACCTACTCGAGACCTCAAATCACATAAAACAACATCAAAATTGTGAATCGCACCTCAATTCAAACCTAATGAACTAATGAACTTTCAACTTCTACAACTCGCGCCGAATCATGTCAAATCAACTCTGAATGACCTTAAATTTTGCATGCAAGTCCCAAATGATACAATATATCCATACCAACTCCCGAAATCATAATCCAAACCCGATAACATTGAAGCCAACTCTCGATCAAACTTCTCAACCTTCCAAACCTTCAACTTTCGCCAAAACGTATCAAATCAACCTACGGACCTCCAAATCCAAATTCGGACATACGCCTAAGTACAAAATCACCCTACAAAGCTATTGGAATCATTAAAATACCATTTCGGAGTCGTCTATATAAAATTCAAATCCCGATCAACTCTTACAACTTAAGCTTCTAAAATGAAGATAATCCTTCCAAATAATCCTGAATCGTATGAAAAATGCAACCGACCATACACGCCAGTCATAATGCATAATACGAAACTACTCAATAACTTAAACCACTAAACAAAAATGCTAAAGCTCAAAACGACCGGTTGGATCATTATAGATACATATGTTCGACGAGAATGGCCCACTTTAGGGGAGGAAGAGGATGATATGTATCTAAACTCTAATTATACCCAGAGAAGAGAGAAACAAAAGTCCCAAAATATGGGAAAATGTGAGATAAAACTAGTTCACAAGCTCTTATTTGAGTTTGCGAAGAAGTGTTTGCTGCCTTGGTCTGAGAAGCCACATATTTAGACTTGGTAGTCATAAAGGTTCTAGATTAGAACATGATGCTTAATCTACCTTCTTTGATGATCAAACATATGGCTGGAACAACTGATCAATCGAAAGGTACTCATGCCTTGCTATATGGATTTCTGCTCACTAGGGTATTTAAACACTTTAAGGTCCCTCTAAAAGGATTAAGAAAGGGACAAAGAACATTTTGATAAGGATGCCTTGAGGGAATGCGAATGCATTGAGAGACCATCAGGTACTAAAAGCAAGAGCATAGTCACAAATTTGTGGAGAAACTGGCTGTTGCTAGGGGTGTTCGCGAAAAACCAAAAAAAACGAACCAAATCGAAAACAAACCAAACTGCGAAAAAACCTGACATTTTTTTGGTTTAACTTGGTTTGGTTTCTAATTTTAAAAAACCGACAAAATTTGGTTTGATTTTGATTTTATACATAAAAATGGAGAAAACAAATTCGAACCAAACTGATCAGTCTCTAGGGTTGTAACTTTGAAGCAGTCTCTGTTGAATCGGACATCTAGGGTTGCATTGGAGGAGATCAAGCTCAAGTTCATTGACATATCCTCCAAGTTTGGCCATGGACGCTTCTAGACTACACAGGAGAAGGCTAAATTCTATGGACGGCTTAAAGCTTGAGAATTTGTCGAAGACTATATAGGCAGTTCTTGTCAGATTTACCTTCATTTATGGGATTTTGTGCTGCTGGATTTATTTTTTTTAACCTCATACTATGGCAATTTTGTTGGTGGATTACATTTAAAGCTTGTTATTTTTAGTAGACTTTTTTTGAAAAACATTTAGATAGATAGATAGATAGATAGATAGATAGATAGATAGATAGATACCTACTTAAAAATTATATATATGTATATTATATATATAATATATTATCTTTTAAGTTTTCTTTACAGTATATGTAATATTTTACAGTCTTGGGCCTAACTTTTAAAAAACTTCTTTAACTGCAATGGGCCTAAGTCAATACCCTTATTGAGACAAAAGCTTTAGCCCATTAATTTCTTAGGGTTTATTTGATTCTCTTTTCACCCCTTCACAACAAAACATAATGCAACTTTCGGGCCAAACGAAATTTCCTCCTCTCTCCCTCTAAAATTCTTGATATTGCACACAACAACACAGTGATCTACTCGAACTTCTTCAAGAAATTCTACTTCTTGTTTCTGCGATTTGAATAGCAACCAATGGGAAATACAACTGTGAGTAATGAGCATGTTTTTGCCCTTAATTCTTTGGTCTTAACCTCAACTGGTTATCTTTTTTTTTTAATGGATAATTTGGAAAACATTTACACAAAATTGTAAAGTATTTTTGTGTCGCTTATGTAGTCCTTTTTTGTTCTTGAACGCTATTTGCATGTCTCACCTCTCTTGCAGATGGAAATAAAAGCTTCAAAAGCAGAGGTACGGGAAATTTCTCAACTTGAATGTAGCATTACTTCAGTTGTTGATTCAAGTGTTCCTGCTCCTCCTAAAAAACATAAAAGAGCAGCACCTTCTGAAAATGATTCTGTCCTTGGGAGGGAAACATCAGATATTTGGAAATACTTTTCCAAATTCTTTGATTAAGATGGTAAGCATAAGTCAAAATATAGTTTATGTACTAAAACGTTAGCTTCTGATACTAAGAGAAATGGGACTACTACATTATGGAATCATTTAAATGTTGTTTGTAAAACAAATCCCCTTTTAGATTCATTGACAGAACACAACTGACACTCAGGTCTTACCCAATTAAAGAAAGCGGACAAGGAGGTAGTGTTGGTACTTGTAAACTGGAAAGCGTTGTGTATAATGTCAATGAAGTAATAAGGGCTATTGTTGAATTTGTGATCATCGATGAACAACCATTTAAAGTCGTCGAGGGAGAAGATTTTAAAAGATTAATATCAATTGTTGTGCCTAAGTTTGAGTTACCCTTTCGTTTGGCTGTTGCTAGGCAGTATTTGAAAACTTATCATAAGGAAAAAGAAAAGCTTAAAAATCATATCCAAAATCAACATGTATGTCTCACTAGTGATACATGGGTATCTCTCCAAAGTCTAACTTACATGGTTATAACTGTCCACTGGATTGATGATAATTTGAACTGGCAAAAATAATTCTGAAATTGTTTCAAGTTCCAGATCATAAAGGTGAAACAATTAAAAGGGGTATTAAGGTTTGTTTGTTAGATCGGGGAATTGCAAATATATTCACTGTGACCCTAGATAATACAACTGCTAATGATGCAGCAATTAGAAACTTAAAATAGAGGATTGAGGATTGGAAAGGATTCGTCTTGGAAAATGACTTTCTACATGTTAGATGTAATGCTCACATTTTGAATTTAATTATAAAAGAAGGATTAAGTGATCATATTGAGTCTATTTCTCGGAGTCAGAAATATTTTAAAGTATGTTAAGTCCTCATCTACAAGATTATCTTCCTTCAAATAAATTGTTGAAAAGGTAAATATAGATAGCCATGGCCTTTTGAGTTTAGATGCTAAAACCAGGTAGAACGAAACATATATGATTTTAAGTACAACTATCAAATTTGAGAAGGCCTTTTTAAGAATATATATTGATGATCATAAGTACCAAAGTATTGTCTAGATATGATAGAAAAAGCAGTACATCCAAGTGGGTATGATTGGAAGGAGGTAAAAAATTTTACAAAGTTTCTTGATATTTTCTACCAGATTACTTTAAAATTTTCAGGAACTTTGTATGTTACTTCAAATTCTTTCTTCCATGAGATTTACAATCTTCTTAACTTTATTTCAAAAATCTCAAGGTGATGATCTTGTTCTGATTGATATGGCTGCTAAGATAAAACTCAAAGTTTAATAAATATTGGGGTGACTTTGATAATATGAATATGTTAGTATTTGTCATTATTGTATTGGACCCTCGGTATAAAATGAAGTATGTGAAGTTTATTTGCTAAATCTTACGATTCTTTGGTGGGAAATTTGAGATCAGACAAAATGATGGATACTCTATCTCACTTGTATAATTGTTATAAAAATCCTTATGCTGAAACTTTTGATGAGATTTTGGGAGGTCAAGTTAGCACGATGAATGAAAGTGATACTGGAGAGATATGACAACCGCAATGGGAAAATATTTGTAAGAGGAAGATATTGAAGGAAGTAAGACTGATCTTGAGAGATATTTGACAGATGATTTGGAGATGATCTCAAATGACAGATGATTTGGAGATATTTGACAGATGATTTGGAGATGATCTCTCCTCACAGCAGTCTTGGTGAGCCCCATTTCTCCCAGGGGTCATGTAGTCTTTCTTTTATATAAGTTTTCATATTTTGAGGTATAACCGGGGCCTTGTTGTCGGCATTATCATGTTGCTCTTTTGTACCCTTAGAGGCTCCGTAGACGTTTATGTGGGTCATGTATGTATGTTGGGGTGGTCGTTGGATCGAGTTGTATTTTGGAAACTTAACTATGGCAATTATATATAAGGAAAAATGAACTAGCAACGTTTATATATATTTATATAACTGATCTCTCCCCTGTTTTACAAATGGTGATGCGTTCCCTTTTTGGATTATGAATGAGTCGGGTAAGAAAGGTTTAATAGGCTTGCTCGACCGAGTTCACTCGGTTGAGCGCTGGTCGCGCTCCCAGAGGTTGGGGCGTGACAACTTGGTTCTGAGGGTATGAAACCCCAAGTTACGTGTATGTGATTGGTATTGAGGTGACGCACAAGCTAGATAATGGGTGTGTGGGTGTGCACCGTAGTAATTGTTATTTAGTCGATTCCATGGAACTGTATAGCTATCTTATCTGAACATTATTACTGTACTCTATGTGTTAGAGAACTTGAGCTGTGATTTATGCAAGAAAACATGTTTAGGCTATATAATGGTACTATTGGGACCCAGAGTGGTCGATCTTTGTTGTTGATTTATTTGCTTAATTTCTGTTATGTACTCAATCGTATTCATCATTGCATATCATATCTCAGTCTCCGTTACCGTATATTGTCACATCTTGTATCATTGATTTGGGATGCTTAGCATGAGTGTTGTGAGCCCGAGAGGCTGGAGAGATTGATGACTAAGTGAGGTTGAGGGCCTGTTTGTGAGTGACATTTATGGGATCGGGCTGCACGCCGCAGCATACTTTATTGATTCATGCCAGGATTTGGCTTATTATAGCGCTTAGGTTGGATATGCACCTCCGGAGTCTGCACACCCACAGTGAGCGCAGTTGCTATTGATTCATTTGCATTGGGCTAGATCTACCCTGGATAGTTTTGCATTTGGCTGGATTTGCCATGTACAGTACTAAGTGATTGAGTGTGATGAGTGAGAATTGTGATAATCAGGTTGAGTACTCCGAGAGTGTGAGTACATGAGGCTTTCATTGTGTTGCATCACATACGACATGCATATTGGCATGTA
>AWOL01S0407774.1:0-11869 GCA_000715115.1 Nicotiana otophora
TGCTAAGAACCAGGTCCCAAGTCAGCTGCGGAAGGTTCTTACAAGGTTGTAACTTTTACACAAGTTACTATTAGTTCGATATTGCTGGAAAGGACTCTTGATGTAATAAGGACTGTCGCCCAAGAATATCTGCCCGCATAAGTGATAGACAAGAGTTACAAGATTCGTGGAGTCCTTGAAACTTTAGGATTGTTGTCAAACAAGAAGTTGACTGTGCGTAGGACTCCTAAATATCTCGAAGTACTGGTGAGTTAAATACTTTCCCTATGGACCGAGAAGACTATTCTTTTGCACATTAACTGAAGAACGACATACAACATTTCCACATTCAAGTTGATCATCAGTGTGTATTGAAAGTTAGTATTCTTTTTGAGTCGGTTAGTTCATGTATATTAGGAAATTGAGTTGTAATCTAAGATGTCATTTAAAACTTGTTAGTTGGAGTAATTGTTGAGTGTGCAAGTTAGAGTAACTAGTAATTCATTAAGTAGTTAAAGTAGGAGAAGTGTGAGGGTATTGGTTTACGGGTCTTGTAATTAGTACATTTTGCTCATTTGTTCTAGTGAAGTTGAAGTTAAAATACTACGTGGTAGGTCGTGATTTTTGCACCTTTGAGTCAGATAATTTTCCACTGCTTATTTTATTTACGTGTAAGGAGTAAGGCACAGAACCAAGTTCTTTAGTAATTTAGGAAGTCATTCAATTTAACAGACTGATAGACTGGTAAGGTTAGAGCCCTCTATTATCGCTTGGAGAAGATTGATTGCTCTGACCGTTCCTTCCTTGAACTAAAAGAACAATGATTCTTAATAGAGTTTAATTTATATACAATGACAGTACAATTTTTTTTTGCATACTTTCGAGTAACCTAAATATAACTTACATTATGTTTAGATCATTGTTACCCATCATTTTATAATGTATCATATTGTATTGTATGATATTGTATTGTATCGTTTTATGACTACAACATTCGGATAGATTGTATTATTTGCTGTTGTCAAATAACATTTTAATGTTTGATTTGACCGTATTGTACTGTACTGTAATTAATAAGTTTATTAAATACCCTCAATTTTTAAAATATTATTAAGAATTACACATAAAGTAATTAGAATTGGAATTAAAAATTAGTATTGTACAACTAATTGGAGATAAAGTAATTAGAATTGGAGTTAAAAATCAAAATAGAAAAAAGAACAAAACAAAAAGAAGACAAAACCTATACCTGACGTTGGAGTTGTAAAATAGAATTATAAATTAACAAGTTAGGACATAATTGAAAAGAAAAATAGAAAACAATTCCACCACACTAAATTGGTTGTTTAAAAAAATGGGACTTTTCATTGTTCCGAAACAATGGATTTTACATTACGATTACAACCAATTTTAACTAAACAATCAAAACAAACATTGTTTTGGGATAATAATACAATACGATATAATGACCAACAACCATCCAAACAAGCTGTTAATGTTAAAATACACTTCTTTCACACTATCAATATCAATGTATAATAATGAAATCCTAACGAGCATAATCCCTTTGACTCCAAATAAACCTATGCAGTTGTGTTTGTGCAAATGAGCAGAAGCCGACTCAGTAAATTTTTAGTCAAAACATTTGGAGTCCTCCTTTAAATGTTGTAGCACTTGTGGGGTCCTTTTAATTAACGTGATCTAATCGAGAATATCTTATCAGATAAGTCCCTGTTGGTTATTTATGCAGGAATATTTTCTTACTTTACAGCTTAAATAGCTGAAATGACAGATCTTGACAATTGCTTGATTCTTATAAAGAGGGGAGACAGTCAAATCTACT
Organism: Nicotiana otophora; assembly: GCA_000715115.1. Lineage (NCBI taxonomy): Eukaryota > Viridiplantae > Streptophyta > Magnoliopsida > Solanales > Solanaceae > Nicotiana > Nicotiana otophora. Next base: position 1,823 of record AWOL01S0407774.1, read on the forward strand.
AATTTCTTGAATGATCGTAAAGGAATTGTATATTCCACATTGTTTTAATAATTAAATGGTCATTAATTCAAGCGAATATGATACTCTCATTTTCTTTTAAGCAAGAGTCTTTGGAGTGTAATGATTCAAGCGAATATAACACGCTTGTGCTCTTATCTATATTATATTAAAAACACGAAGGTCCTTAGCGAAATGATTCGCCTTTTTAACCCTTTTAAAATAGAAGTTATACTGGATAATATAGTCATTTAATTATTTTTCTAATATTTAGCACTTTTAAGTTGACTAAAATTTTGTTTATTAAAGTTTTCCTTATTTAAACTACTACATAGAAAATCTTAATATTTAGGACATCAAAATAAATCAAATTGAACAAATTATTTATAGAAACGTACATATCAGATTTAATTAAGCATTTTATGGTTCCATTAAAGGCATACTTTTCTCCCAAATTAAAGTGTAGTCTATATATTTTCTTGAAAAATATACTTATGTCATTAAAATGTAGTCTTTATTTTGACTGCCTATAATCTTTAACCCATTCTAACCATCTAAAATTCTAAATTCCATGAAAAACTTAAAAACCATATTTTAAAATAATGCAGGCGAAATATATGAAAAAGTAATTAAAAACATAAATATATAACTCACTATAGTCTTGAAACAACATAAACATAATCATTGGAAACAATTACTGTAATTTTAAAATATGTAGAGTTCTAAATCAGTTAAAATTCTGATTATTAATTTTTTTTATTTGAATTATATAGAAAAATATAATGATTAAAAGTTTAAATCAGTAAAGATTTTACCTTAAATAAATTCTTTCTTTATTTGGACTATGCAACATAACTATAACGCATTGTATGTTAATCTTAATATTCAGAGCTTCAAATCCACTTAAATTTTATTATTGAATTTTTATATAATATTTAAAAATTACGCTCAGTAATATTTTCAACTTGCAGAATCATAAAGATAAATGTATTCTAAATGAGTAGATTTTACTCAATAATGGCAGAATATCATGCACTCAATAATTATTTTTCTATTAATATTTGCAGACTTGAAGCAATAAGGAAAAAATAGTAAAAGATAAAAATATATTCTAAATGAGCTGTCATTAATTAATTTTATTTTTTCACATAAATATATTTGTCATAAATTATTAATTAAATATTAGTCATCTTTAAAGTTTATAATGCCATTTATCAATTTGTATTATTTGAGAATTTATCGTAATAAAAGTATTTTTTTTTACTTGTTTGTTTCTATATTAGGAAAAAATTAACAATAATTTTTATAAGTTATTCTTATTATTCTTTGAAGACTTCCATTTATAGGATTTCATCCTTTATTTTGCCTGCTAAATGGGATCAACCTATTTTTAGAAAGTTATCTATTTTATTTTTATTTTAGAATTCAATTATATTATTTAATAATATTAATTTATGTAATTTAAAAAAATATATTTATTCATTGACATGGGGAACACGCGCAAAGCGCGTACCGTAAGACTAGTAAACAAAAAGTCTTGGAAATGTACACTAAGTGGAATTGGGTGTTCTTTAAATTTTTAAAAACTTTTCAAGCTTGAGTATACTATTAAAACCTATAGCAGACTAACAATTAAGTTCTTGTAAAGAATGATCTACTCAGAAAAGCTTAACTTCTTAAAGTTGAAGAGTTTGAATAAATTGCAAGCAAATCAGATAACTTAGATTAATATGTTGTTAAAACAAACTCTATAGCCTACTAATTTTAGGAGATCAGTCTTCTGTTTGTACCTCAGATGACATAGCCTTTTGAAACAGTCCTGACTAAACAATGTTGCTGATTTGCTGACTTTAAAAGAATTTAACAAAAAGATTTTGCCTTACCAATACATTGTTCTCTCATACTTGCACTCACCTACATTTTGATTATTTGCTTTGCCTAAAAGTAGTGACAAGATCAATACAATTTCTCAACTATAATCAACTTCCTCAATTTTAAGCTCTTCACTACTATTTCCAGATCCTGTTTTTCCATAACCAGTTCCAGTGTCAGCACTTCCCCCCATTGGGACATCTCCACCTTGATACATTTTTGCAATAATTGGATTGCACAAGTTCTTCAACTCCTCCAATTTGTCCATCTACTTCAGCCAGTTGGTTCCTGTCTAACCATTCAATTGTCTCATCAGCAGCCTTTTCAATCTTCTGCTTGTCTGATGGATCCAATTTCCCAGACATTTTCTCATCCTTAACAGTATTCCTCATGTTATAGGCATAGTTCTCTAACGCGTTCTTCGCTTCCACTTTCTTCTCCATTGTCTCATCCTCTACCTTGTACCTATCAGCTTCTTGAACCATTCTCTCAATCTCTTCCTTACTTAGCCTTCCCTTGTCATTGTAATTGTAGTTGTAATTGTAATCTTATTCTTGACACCAGCAGTATTGTCCTCAGCTGACACGTTCAGAATACCATTGGCATCAATGTCGAAACAAACATTGATCTGTGGCACTCCTCTTGTTGCTGGTTGAAAAGATTTGTTCTTTTTTGACAGGGATAGTACTGTTTCTTGGAATCAAGACTGTCATCACACCACCAGCAGTCTCAATACCAAGACTAAGAGGTGTAACATCAAGAAGCAACAAATCTTGAACAAGTCCATGTTCAGCTCCTCGAATCTCGCCCTCGTAATTGTTGCATAGAAATCAATTCCCTCATACAGTCTTCAGCTTACTCAAAACTCTAGCATTGCTGCTGATATCTTTCTTATGCTTCCTCTTGAGTTCTTGAACATAATGATTCACAAGCCTGTTGTCAAAATCTTCACCACCCAAATGTGTGTCATCAGCAGTAGCCTTAACTTCAAAAATCCCTTCTTCAATTGTAAGAAGCGAAACATCAAAAGTTCCACCACCAAGATCAAAGATCAAACCATGCATTTTTCTCACCACCCTTTGAAGCTTTCTTGTCTAAACCATAAGCAATAGCTGCTGCAGTTGGTTCTTTAATAATCCTCATCACATTCAACCCCGCAATAGCCCCTGCATCTTTAGTAGCTTGTCTTTGAAAATTATTAAAATATGCTGGAACAGTGACGTGACCACAGCATTCTTCACACTTTGTCCCAACAAAGCTTCAGCAGTTTCCTTCATCTTTGTTAAATCCATATAAAATATTTTGAGTCCATTACTCAAATGATCACCCTTATCCAAAATTATGAACTAAAGTCACTTTTTTTTCGTTTGTAACAGAAAAGTCATTCAACTATTCATATTGCACACAAATGATCGCTCAAACTGGATTTATCAAACTTTTCGATAGAAAAACTTGACTTGGCAGTCCACATGAACTTTTTATATTTTTGGACCAAGTAAAATAATTAACACTCAAACAAAACATGAAAAATCCACCCATACAACCAACCCGACCATCTAAAAATAAAAATTCTCCACTAAATAAAACCAAACGTTAGATATATATTCCTTGGCTCTTAAGAAATAATTAGATTTAATTATTATATATAAGAAAAGATATGTATCCATAGATTTGATTTTTAGATCTAACTTTTCTACATAATATTGAGTTAAGAACTTGAATATTTTCCTTATGGAACCCAATTGTCTCTTGAACCAAGAACCGGAAGCATTAAAGTTATCATTGTTATTTTTGTTGTAATTACTTGCAGATCTGAGCCATAGCTTTCTTCCACCCTTTTTCTTCCCCTTCTAAAAATTCCTTCTCTTCTCCAACTTCTGCATCTTCCTCCTCATCACCCTCTTCCAATCCCAAACTCAAAGAAGATTCTGATTTGCAGCAATCAATTGATGACTGGTGTCACGACCCCATTTCACCCTCCGTAGGATGTAGTGATGACACCTAGTCTCTAAGACTAGGTAAGCTTAACAGATTTGCGGAAATACATGTTGAGACTTGTATAATTATATTTTTATATATAATGATAATTAGTTGTATAGTTAGTGGAGTTAGTGGGACAACTTAGCCAACTAAGCTTTAGTTGTATTTTCTAATATTGCACATATATATACTTGGTACTGAAATGAGAAAGAAGGTGAGCTTTTCACTTTCCCAATTCCTATTCTCTTTCTTCCGATTTCCCTCTCACAGAACTCTCTAGAAAACTCCATTGGAGCTCCAGATCGAGCTTCAAGCTCATCTTCAAACTCAGTTCTAACATCGTATCAGAGCAAGGAAGCTCATGCTCGACTATCCGTCATCATCTATCTCAATTTTGCCCACTCTTTTCTTTCTTCTGAACCTGTCTCTCTAGTTCGATCGGCGTTTGCCCTAATTCGTTTGAATCGCAAAATTGATAACTGATTCTTCAAAAATTAGTGTGTAACACAATAAATTCATCTACTCATGGCTGTATTAGATCAGGAAGATACACCTGTTGGTGATACGAGTGTCGCCACTGCGACAAGCACCGGAATAGATCGAAGCGATCCACTCTACATACATCCGTTAAACAATCGTGGAGCGATGCTCGTTTCAGTTCCTTTCAGTGAAATTGGATATAGATTTTGGAGACGTAGTGTTATGCAAGGTCTATCCGTCAAAAATAAGTTAGGGTTTATAAGTGGAAAGTGTGAGTCACCAGATCCTTAATCTCAAAGGTTCCGATAGTGGGAGCAATGCGACGATATGGTAACATCTTGAATTCTTAATTCACTCTCCAAAGATATTACGGACAGTGTGGATTATGCTAATAATGTTGCTGAGTTGTGGAGAGAATTGGAGGATCGTTATGAGAAAACTAATGGTCCTAGGTTGTACCAGATCCAAAAAGAGATAAACGACTTGTCTCAATGTGTGCTGGACATTATAGGTTATTACACTAAGCTAAAAAATTTGTGGGAAGAGCTGAATACTTTGAGCAAAACGACTCACTGCATCTGTACCTGTACCTGTGGTGCCAAGGAGAACATGCACAAGGCCGAGCAGGACAAGAGATTGATACAGTTCCTTATGAGAATTAATTAGGTCTACACTATTGTACGAGGAAGAATTCTCATGATGAATCCGCTACCAACTCTTGCACAGGCTTTCTTACTGCTCATTCAAGATGAGAAGCAGAAAGAGAGATCAAACCAAATAACCAAATACTTATTGAGTCTGCTTCCCTAAATGTCAACACATCAAAATCTGGTTCCTACAGAACAAATTACTCTGCCAATAACAACTCCACTGGAGGCAATATGCCTCGACCATTTTGTGACTACTATAAGAGACTAGGGCATACCAAGGACAAGTGCTACAAACTACATGGGTACCCTCAAAGTTTTGGAAACTCACACACCCAAAGTTTAAATACAGGACAAAACATGAATCAAGCTGCAATTTCCAACAAAAGAGGGAGAATAATAGCTAGTGTGCAAGAGACCTCTTCTGAAGCAATGCCAACTGGAAAGGATGGATCAGAAGATGGAGATGAGGTCGGGCAGGTCAACCTTTCTAAGGAACAATATGGACAGATCCTGAATTTGTTGCAATATTTTCAGATTGGAACAAGAGGAGAGAGTTTCAGCTACACAAACTATGTCAATGGTGCTGTGAACTTTGCAGGTATAATAATATGCACTTCTTCTATTGATTTTGGAAAATTGTCTTGTGAATGCTTCAAAAACAAGGCTGACTCTTGAAAATTAGATTTAGGAGCCTCTAATCACATGACCTTCAATATATATTTACTAACCAATATTGTAACCCTACCATATCCCTTATTAGTAGTTCTTCCAAACGGATATAAGTTAAAAGTAACACAAATTAGAAGTGTGACATTGTTTCCTAAGATCATTTTGCATAAAGTCATGTATACACTTTCCTTCAAATATAACCTCATATCAATTTATTCATTAACCAGTTCAACCCCTCAAAGCATTGTTGCCTTTACTGATAACATATGTCTTCTGCAGGCCCCTTCAATGAAGAGGCCTCTAGAAATTGGTAAAGCCAGTGATGGCCTATATCTTTTCTGGCCAAGGTGTTTCAGGAACAACCATTCAAAATCAACAGTAAATAGTTGAATTGGCAGTTCTGTTTCTTCCACTTGCTACACATACAACTCACATTATTTTCATCATTCCACTATAAATAGCTCATTGTCTAGGGATAATTGCACATCTCATTCAGTTGTAAATACATGTTCTCAAAATAATAAAGTGCAGTTCCCCCATTGTGAAAAACATCAGTCCTTCTATCTCTTCAAGTGATGATATAAATGTGCTGTGGCATAACAGATTGGGTCATGTACCCTTTGCCAAGATGAAGGGAATGTCCAGCGTTCTAGCATTTTTCTCACAAAAACAGCCATTTAGCTGCTCTGTCTGCCTAATGGCAAGACAAGGGAGATTGCCATTTCCAGAAAAATCCACCAATTCCACCAAAATCTTTCAACTACTTCATGTTGATCTTTGGGATCCTTACCACATGCCAACTCATGATAACTTCTGATATTTCATTACTATGGTGGATGATTATAGTAGGTCCATCTGGACCCACCTATTAACCAGTAAAAGTAATGCCTTGCATATCATCAAAAACTTTGTATCAATGATTGAAAACCAATTCAACACCACTATCCAATCTATAAGGTCAGACAGTGGTCTAGAGTTTAACAACATAGAAGCAAATCAGTTTTTCCTTTCCAAAGGGATCATTCACCAAAAGAAATATCCTTATACACCACAACAAAATGGTATCGTATAAAGAAAGAATAGGTACTTGTTAGAAACTGCCAGAGCCCTCTTATTCCATTCAAAATTGCCTCTAAGATATTGGGGTGAATGCATCCTATGTGCAACCTATATAATAAATAGACTGCCCTCTTCTCATTCCAATGGTAAGTCACCATATGAACTACTATACAACATAAAGCCTACTTACTCTCATATGAAGAGTTTTGGTTGCATGTGCTATCCTACAGTACCCAAGGTCCACCGAGATAAATTTGAACCTAGAACCACACCACATGTCTTTGTTGGATATCCCTTTGGGGTAAAGGAGTACAAAGTACTCAGTCTGGCCATTAAGAAAACACATGTATCTAGAGATGTAGTGTTCAATAAAAATATATTTTCTTTCAGTATGTCTAAGGATACTGTTTCTTTTCCCTCTGTTCTCAAATCCATTCCTTTTATTGATCATGTGTCTAGTGACAATAAGCAAACTCAAATTAGTGAGCCAAATGATCAAGGGGTTTCAAATATCACACATCCAGATTTATCATCTGATCCATCTCCTTCACCACATTCTCCCAATGATGTAGATTTACCTGTTCCAGAAGACTCACAAAATAATTCACCAATAAGATCTTTAAGGAATACCTCACCTGAGCATGTTTTGGAACTAAGACAATCTCATAGAACACACAAAGTTCCCACATACTTGAAGGATTATGTCCATAAATTACCCCAGCTAAAACCAAATATCAGTGACCACAATACCAACAACCAAACCAATGCACCCTTTTCTTTTAATGCCTTATCGTCTCCCCACAATTACATATCTGATGAGGATTTGAACCAGGATAGTCAGCACCTTGTAAGAAGTATTTGCAGTGATAAAGAACCTAATTCATATGAGGAAGCAACTGTAAATCCTTCTTGGCAAGCAGCCATGACATAAGAGTTTGAAGCATTGCATGCCACTAACACTTGCGAGCTAGTACCACTACCAATTGGGAAACAAGCCATAGGGTGTAAGTGGGTGTATAAAGTGAAACATAAGGCATATGGTAGCATAGAGAGGTTCAAAGCTAGGTTGGTGGTAAAGGTCTATTCCCAGCAAGCTGGAATTGATTACACAAAAACATTCAGTCCTGTAGTGAAAATCACAACAGTAAGATCTCCTATTGTTGCTGCAGTCAAGAAAGGCTAGGACATATTCCAGTTAGATGTGAATAATACCTTCCTTCATGGGGACCTCCATGAAGAGGTATATATGGGAGTGCACAAGGCTTAGTAGTACATAGTGGAAATCTGGTATGTAAGCTCAAGAAGTCCTTGTATGGCCTTAAGCAAGTAAGTAGACAGTGGTATGCCAAATTGAGTGAAGCACTGTATTGTAAAGGATACACCCATTCTATGCATGATTAGTCACTTTTATATAAGAAGACATCTGAGTCAACAATATATGTGACAATATATGTAGATGATGTGATTCTGACAGGAACAAACAAAAAGGAGATAGAGGAGCTGAAGGCATTCCTACATGACAGCTTCAAGATTAAAGACTTGGGTAAACTGCATTATTTTTTACGGCTGAAGATACTATATAAAACTGATGGAGTTATAATCTCACAAATAAAGTTTGTGCTTGATTTGCTAAAGGAGTACAACTGTATGGATTATAGTAGCTTTTCCTCACCACTTGATCCAACAATGAAGTTGAAAGCTAAAGAGGGCACTGCATTAACTGATCCTACCTATTATAGAAAACTAGTTGGAAAGTTGAACTTTCTCACAAACACAAGGATGGACATAGCCTATAGTGTACAACATCTTAGCCAATTCATGCAAGATCCAAGAGAATCCCACTTGAAAGCAACTCTTCACTTGCTCAGATACTTGAAGGGTGATCCCAGCATGGGGATCTTCAGTCACATGATCCAAACTGTAATATTATAGCTTATTGTGACTCTGACTGGGCTGCATGCCCAGACTCAAGGAAGTCAGTGAGTGGATACTTAATTCTATTAGGGAACAGTCCTGTATGCTGGAAATCCAAGAAGTATGAGACTATTTCACTGTCATCAGCAGAGGTAGAATACATGGCACTCAGAAAAGTAGTAGGGGAGTTGGTGTAGCCGTGTAGATTACTTGAAGAGCTCACTGTGCCCTTTGCTAAACCTGTAGAAGTCTTCTGTGATAGCCAATCAGCTCTACACATAGCAAGAAATCTTGTATTTCATGAGCGGACCAAACACATAGAAGTGGACTGTCATTTTGTCAGAAGCAAGCTGCAAGAAGGGCTGATCTCACTCCATTATGTAGCAACAGACAATCAGTTGGCTCATGTTCTCACCAAGGCTCTAACAAGAGTAAATCATTCAACGATATTGGGCAAGTTGGCAGTGTTTATAACACCTTCAACTTGGGGGGGGGGGTTGAGACTTGTATAATTATATATTTATATGTAATGATAATTAGTTGTATAGTTAGTGGAGTTAGTGGGCCAGCTTAGCCAGCTAAGCATTAGTTGTATTTTCTAATATTTCACATATATATACTTAGTACTGAAATGAGAAAGAAGGTAAGCTTTTCACTTTCCCAATTCCTATTCTCTCTCTTCCGATTTCCCTCTCACAGAACTCTCTAGAAAACTCCATTCGATCTCCAGATCAAACTTCAAGCTCATCTTCATACTCAGTTCTAACAATACATAATATAAAACTGAAGCCCAATTCTCAACACATAAAATAATTATAAAACTATCATTCAATAATTACAACTCTCAAAACCCGGTAGAAATAAGTCACAAGCTTCTAAGAGCAAATCCTAAGTGTCTCTATGCATCACAATCTAAAAACAAATAAGGAAAATAACATAGTAAGGATAGAGGGGGACTCCGAGGTCTGCGGACGCTGGCAGATATACCTTGAAATCTCCACGTGCGCTCTAACTCACTGGTATCTGGTCTGGTAGGAATAACCTGGATCTGCACAAAAGATATGCAGAAGTGTAGTATGAGTACACCACAACAGTACCAATAAATGCCAAGCCTAACCTCGATAGAATAGTGATGAGGTCAGGTCAGGGCCCTACTGGTTTAAAAGAAAAGTAAGGTAGACGATATAATAATAGTTTGAAATGATTGAGAATTTAAACAATAAGAAGTTTCAGAAAATATCAGCACAGTAAATAGAAGTAAACAACAGGGGCACTCCCTAAGTACCGCCTCATAGTCCCAAATGTAAATATGTACGACAGAGGGAATCTCCCGAGGTACCGCCTCGTAGTCCCAAAGTAAATATGCAAGACAAGGGGATCTCCCGAGTAAACGCCTCGTAGTCCCAAAGTAAATATGCAGCAGTTC
>AWOL01S0407835.1:0-10218 GCA_000715115.1 Nicotiana otophora
CTCGTGCCTACTCCAGCCATCGAATTATGGGGTTATGTAGATCTGGGGTAGGTGGTCATTGCTTAAACTTCAAGTTCCAAACTCTTCAAAAGTATTCTGACCCTAATTGACAGTTTCGGTAAGTTCTCTATCTAACTCCGGTAAAGCCGGAGAACCCGCTCTGATACCATGTAAAATACATAGACGATTGAGCAATTTCATAGTATATTATGTCAAGTAACAAGTATATATACAAGTACATAAAGACCTACATATAGAAAAAATCAAAAAGGAAATCTTATAGATTTGTTATAAATTCCTATAATTCTGATATGTACAATACATAAGAGTATGTCTACGTCAATTAAATAACACAATATGTCTATGTTCATTATGTAACACTACTTAAGATAGCTTGGTTAATAAATAAGTTACACTGAGATTATAATGGAGGGCCACAATATGGAAATTAAATATAAATAGGATTATTCAGTGAATATACTTTTATTGATAGATATTTGGTTCATTTGAGTTAAAATGAGATATACATGATATAATATAAAATATGTGCTTGGTGTAAATTTGATAAATTTGGATGAACTTTTATTTTCAATGATAACCTTAAATTTCTTAAAAGACTATAAAAGAAAATTGAAAAGGTTTGATGTATAGAAATGATACTCGACCAAAAGCGAAGTTCACCATGTAGTTACAGTTATAAGGGAAGTTGCTTTGAGCTGTGTTCTGTGTCAAAGCTATCCTAAGACAAGAAATCATTTGCTTGCAGAGTGAATTAACCAAAAAACTCGAGTTAGGAACCTCCGAATTCGATTCTGGGCATACGCTCAAGTCCCAAATTACGATACGGACCCATCAGAACTGTCAAAATACGGGTCCGGATCCGTTTGCTCAAAACGTTGACCGAAGTCAATTCACATAAATTTTAAGGCACAAATTCATATTTTAATCAATTTTTCACATAAAAGCCTTTCGGAAAAAGACACGGACTGCGCACGCAAATCGAAGAGAGCTAAAAGGAGCTATTCGGGGTTTCGAAGCACAAAAGTATGGGATAAAACTCTAGATGACCTATCGGGTCATCACAGATGAGCAATTACATGGAATCACAAAAATAAAGATCGAAAATGAGAGTATTATTTAAACAATTAAAAGTAATCTATCATTTTAATATAGTTAAATTTGCATATAACCTCATCCAATAAGCTAAGTTTGTGGATGACTTATTCTTTCTAAGATTACGAAATATAACTTTGTAGGAAAAATAGAATAATAACATAGCTAAGTGTAATTAAAAAATAATGAAAAAAATATGAGAACTTATGTAGAAACACGTGAAGTAAAGGTTGAGAAATAAGAAAATAAGGAAATAAAAGATAAATAATATAAAAAGAATATTATTTGAAAAAAAAATTTAGTTACACCCAATTAAAAATAAAAGAAAGGAATTCAAAAAATAACCTTATAATTATAGCATGTAATTACCATACCCCTTCAGTTACACCCAATTACATGCTCACCAAGTAATTACTTGGTCAGACAAACATATCAAAATTGTGTAACTACACCCAATTGCACCCCAAATGCGATTACATAGTGGGTTTCCAAACATACCCTTAATGTTTTAGATATAGATCTTTTGTTATTAGGATGTATTAGTTTCTTTGGTCTTTTGTTTAGTCTGGTCAGCTTCGTTTGGTTTTTATGGTTATGTATTGCTTTCACTTGGTGATTAATAATAAAAAAAATATTAGTTACCCCCAAAAAAAGGTATGGCATAAAATTAATACATCAAATATGATATAAACAATCCCAGATTTGCTAATTTTAAATTAAAATTCTACCGAACACGCATAAAATAATCTCATATTTTATTCTGATACGATAATTGTTTATTCCTTGTAACCAAATAACCCCTTACAATACTATTTTTAGCACAAAAAATCCCCCTTCCCCAAACTCACGGGTGAAATTCAATAATACCTGGATATACGAGTAGTAATTGAAAAATAGTCACAATTTCAAAAATAATCGAAATTTAGTCATTTTTATATAAAGATAAATCTGAAAGAAAACATTGTTCAAAATCCGGAAAATATTCCAGCATAATATGCTGGAGTTTGAATTTTTTACATGTGAACTTCCACCATAATATACTGGTCCAGTATAATATGCTGAAAGTTCATACACATGTGCTCCAATTTTCAGTATATTATGATGGAATTTTCCGTGTGCTGGAGTTCCGACATAATATATTGGAAATTCATACACAGGTGCACCAATCTCCAGTATATTAGGCTGGAACTTTCCGTGTTGCAATAAAATTATAACTATTTTTTAATAACTTTACAAACGGTGACTATTTTTCAATTATCAGTCCAAAAACTAATTAGCTCGTACTATTTTTACAGTTGGCTGCCGTCCAAATCTTTTGAGCGGGCTGAGTCCAATATTACGCATCAAAATAAAGGCCCAATAAATTTGCCTCTCACAATATAAAACCCCAAAAAAACAAAAAACCCTAAAATCAGATCTTCTTCATCAGCCGCATTTGCATAGTGAGTGCGTGAACCAGCTTCGCAAAAATGAAGTACAATCCAAGAGTATCCTCCTCTCGCCGGAAAAGCCGAAAGGCCCATTTCACGGCCCCATCAAGCGTCCGCCGAGTGTTAATGAGCGCACCCCTTTCATCGGATTTACGTTCAAAGTACAACGTAAGATCTATGCCGGTAAGAAAAGACGACGAGGTTCAAGTCGTACGAGGAACATACAAGGGGCGTGAGGGTAAAGTTGTCCAAGTTTATCGCAAGAAATGGGTGATTCACATTGAGCGTATAACACGTGAGAAAGTTAATGGTTCCACTGTTAATGTTGGTATTCACCCATCTAAGACTGTTATTACTAAGCTCAGGCTTGATAAGGACCGTAAATCTTTGATTGATCGTAAGGCTAAGGGACGTGCTGCTGCTGATAAAGACAAGGGTACTAAGTTCACTACTGAGGATATTATGCAGACCGTTGATTAAATTTTGCACCTGTTTGTTTCTGTTATAGAATTCTGTTGGGCAGCTGAACGAAAGGTTATATTACTAATTTAGTACGTTTTGGCTATTAGGATTTTTGGGATCTTTAATTCTGTTGAGCATTTTTGGTTTTGTCGTAATTGCATTCTGGTGAAAGTTGGTAATCTTGGGTTGATTAATATCTTTCATTAAACTTCTTACTTGTGTGTTTGTTCACTTTGTTTTGTGTGTTAGAATGATTGCTCTACCAGTTTGTGCTTTGAATATCTACGTGGAAAGTTCACTGCTGAAGGTTGTTAGGAACGTTGTGTTTAGCATGAGGTTTCAGGTTCAAATTCCTAGGTGGTGATTTTGTCCCGTCTGCCTAAAAACTTGTTGGGCAGAATTACTTGGTACATGTGAAATAGTTGAGGTGTTTGCAATGGTGTGTTCATTGTTTACTCTTGAGGGTCTAGATATGTAGTCTGGACGTAACTAAGAATGCAAACGATTCATAAGCCTAAATTGGTGGATTTGATATCCGCTATGATTTGTCTCATATGTAGTATTCTTGGTATGTACTTATCAGAGTTATCCTCGGCCTGTGTCCTCTGTTGAGGAACTGTATGTTGAGCCAAATTGATTAATCATTGTGAACTTCTTTCTTGTTCACTTCCAGTTCCCACAGCGTAGGAGATGTTAATTTACACTGTGGTGTCTATTGTTTTAAGTTTTACGTCTTATCTATTAGGAGGATCACCAAACTAGAGGGAATAGATACAGAGGATTCATAGAGTCGACCCTAACTAGTTTGAGGCTTTGCTGCTAGAATCCATTAGGAGGCTTGTATCTCGGTTTTACAGGAATGTTCTGCTTTTGGCAGGAAGTAGAATAACACTTAGGAAGAGAGGGTTGATGAATGTATCATTGACTTGAAAGGAGGCGACTGGCGAGGAACACAAATAGAAAAGAGGTGTAAGTAGGAGGACCATTCTTCCTTTTCCTTACCTTTATGTTTTTACATCCTATATTTGAAATAGCAATATTTCATGATCTCATTATCTTCTGGGTCCATTCGGCACTTAGTTTGACTGACCATAACAGAGCAGTATTTGTTCCAATGGACCTGAAATTTGAAGCGTTGGTTTAGGTTGCTTTGGAAGTTAGATATCTTTTCTGATACAAAATGATTAGTCGCGATTGACAATAGTTAGCCTTTAATTTGATCGATGACAGCTTAGCCTTTCGCCCAATGAACTTGTAAACTGGAAAAGTGAGTCTAGGCTGCTTTAAGGTCTCTCAGTCTCTCTAGGTCTGGTTCCAAAACCAGTAGGCATAGTTGACGCAATACTGCTGCAGTTGCTTCCTATTAGAGGAAGAAGTGCTGTTCCACTCTCGAGTGATGAGCTGCTTTGTTTTCCACGAGAGATGTTGCTAATATGACATAAAGTCGCCAGAGCTAGTCTGAATATGGAAAACCTTAGATAGATGCCATCTCATTTTACCTGGCATGCATACCATTTAAGGTGCTGTCCTATGTTGTTTGCTCAAGTTAAATTAGTTTTTCATAGAAAGTGGAGCTTGCAATTCTCAAATTAATTGCCTGTTTTCCAGCCCGGAGCTGTATCAGAATCAATGTTTGCCACTTAACTTGGAGGTGGTTCGTTGCTTCTGGTACAAGGTTGCTTTTAAGCAACATACATCTACCTCGGGAAAGGTTTAATTGTGTGAGAATGTATATGCTGCCAAATGATTTTTTACTGGTTTGTGTCACTAAACTATTTTGAAGCAAGATTGCTATTGAACGACTTAAAAGGCCACTAAATCTGTATGTTTGGATAAGCGCGCACGAGCATGATCTGTCAAAGATTACCAATTTCACAATGCTTTTCACTTAAGAGATTACAAAAATATTCAGCCTTTTAAGTCCATCTTCACGAGCACAATTGTTCTTGTTGCTTATTATCTAATTCAGCTTGTTCAATAACATATAATCTTATTATTAGGAACTGAGCGATGGTGTCTCTCTTTCCGAACCATAAGATTTTAACTAATCAGTGTTCTCTTAGTTTTTGTTGGTAATCTTGATTTGACACTACGACTGTTGTCTGATTAGAGACAGTACACAAATGGCTCCTAATCATCTCCTGCGACCAGCTATCCCAAATATACATGACAGGTTCATGGAGATGGAAAAAAGGAAGAAAGAAAACGTTAAAAGGCAGTACTAGGAATATGGTTATGTTTGAAAGCAATGTCATTTGTGTTATGTTTAGTCACTAGAAATCTAAAAGACCAGATGAACAAATTACCAGAAAAGTAGCTTAACCTTTTTTCAATCTTTAACAAAACGTAACTCAATTTTGCATGTACTTCAATTTCCACTAGATTTGGTTTAAACCATGCAGTTGTGCATTCTCAGTAGGCAAAATCAAACTGGTCATACTCGTCAGTCATGAAAAAATTATAGCAAAACTGCCTGAAAGTCCAATGCAAAACGAAGCGCACATATTTTCAGATAACCAAGGGGGTTAATTAAAGCAATTGCTGCAATTAGATAACTATTGCATCGCCCGGATAAAAGAGAGAAAGAAAACTCTTACACAGGTTAAAACTACCAAGTTCTAGATTTGCCATAAAAAATTGCTTTTGTAGACTTTCTCAAAACAGGGGAAAATAGGAGAAAGACAATAGAAAACAGTGAAATGTCACAGGCTGGTCCAACTTTGGAAACTACCATCCGCAATTGATCCATTCTGGAAAAAAAATGTGTTTGAACTACTTATTGAGTGCCTCCTTCACGTGATACTGCAAAAAATTCCTCAGTGTGAGTTCAAGGATGCCGGCTACGAAAATGCTATCAAGGCTTAAGAGCTAGGGCCACCCCAAACCTGGGAGTCTTATCCAGGGCCTTGGTGTCAAACTCACTAGAAATGGTCAATAATGACTTTGGAATCATCTCATGCTGCAAGAGAGCCCCCAAATTTCCATGATTATTGAGTTTGAGTTTCAAAATTGTCAGGTTATCAACAGCATAGGACCCTCCAACTGTAAATGTGTTCTCATTTGTAGAGAACCTTCTAGTGATTTCACCCACAGCAGCACTCCTCTTCAATGCATCGAGATGATGTATATATGATGCCTTAATTGTGTCCCCTTTGTCCCCTCTGAGGCGAGAAAAGAACAGCAAGTATCAAAAACTTTAATCTTTTTATCATTTCTGCTTTCTAATTGCAGAAGTTAGAGACCTTAACATTGAAACTTACAAGATTATAGCAGCACAGGAATCTGGTTTTGTCACGCTAATGCCAGCAGTATACTTTGTCAGTTTACCAGTTGCAGTCTCATAAGCCGCCTCTGCACCAAGAGCAAAAGTTGGAGTACCAAGTGTGATTGAAAGATCAACTGCAGGGGATTGTTTCAGAGCAACAGCTGTGGTGACGGTTGCATGGTGGTGAAAGTACTGTGCCTCTAGCTGCAAAAGAAAGCAAAAAGGAAGTTTAGAGGAGGAAACTCTATCATTTTCACTTTTCAGTAATGGAACAAAGCCATGAGCCAAAAACAGATGAGAAGATCTTACCTTGCCAGTACTGTAGTCAGGGAATTTCATAGAGGCAATGGTTTTTGTTGATGGGACAATGTCAGTTAAAGTAAGAGTTGTCAGGATCTGCAGGGAGATAGAAATGTGAAGGATATCCAACAAAAACAAACATGATTAAGAAAGACCAAGGTGTGCGCAACCCACGTTTGATCCTGTATCAACTTTGACATCAATCAAAGTGTTTTTATATTTGTACTGAGCTGCTACATCTCCAGTTGAGAGCCCTCCTTTCTTCACTGCAGTTGATGTAAGGGCCTACATTAAGAAATTTCTATTAGAGATGAAATTCGGTTGCCATAGATCTAGTGATATAAGAACTTAATTAGAAGAAAGCTTTTGGACATTAAAAAAACAGCTGAAACTATACAAGGCATAACAAAGTAAAAAAATACCAATGTTATGGAAATTAACATAACAGGTCAATCAAACATAAGGCATCACTCAAAGGACAAAAAACTTGAGGCATTTGCACTTTCAAGAATTATCATGTCTTTAATGGAGAAGCTTCTTCCATATGTTTGTTGCAGTATTTTAAAAACAGGCATTTGCCCAATATTTCAAGATCATGTTTTGCAAGAAACTGCACGAAAATGATTATAAGATCTTGTAGAAATGTCGTAGGGCGCGCGCACGGCAGGACTCCAAACCTTGTCGCTAACCCAAGCATCGTATTTAAGTGGGAGAAGGACTGAGGTCAGGTCCATATTCCCCTGAGTTTTGAACCTAAAGACAACCTGGGATTGGGCCAGCTAACCAACAGGGGATTTCCCAGTTATAAAGAAAAAACTGGGATTTCTCGAATATCAAGAAAAGTCTTATATAAATGTATACTTAATTACTGATCAAAAAAAGATTTTATACAAATCCACAATTTCTCCGTGTACATAAGTAAAATTGGATGACTTTAACACATTCCCACAAAATGTCAGTTCCTTTTAGAAACACAGAGGAATGAGTTTAACTTCAATCATTAACGCAGATGCACCCAGCAAAGATAGTACATACTACAGATAAGCAATGAAGATGAAGAACTTAGATAAGATTCAGATTCAAAAGATACAGCATGAATCTAATAATCTGTCTGTAGTCGAATTGAAGTCACTCCACTTTGACGGAATTAGTGGTGTCTTTGAAAAACAAGAAAGTAGAATTCAATTCATTTTGACAGAACCGTCTCACCCAAGATCAGCTTCCAGGTGATGGAGAGTGATTTTGCTAGGACAGGCAAGAGCAATCTTAACACTAATGTACCCACCCAGAATAGACATAGCAAATAAAGAATGAAGAGAAGATTCAAAATATTCTGTGTCTCTTCAAACAAGGAAGACCAAAACATCGAGCAAAATACATCAAAGCTTTAGAGCTCTTTGTTTCAGTTTTGGAGTTAACAAGTTTTAACTTGTTAATGCTTCTGGCATGTGAAGTTTAGTGAATGAAAAGTTGAAAATCGTTGCCAAGTTTATTGTTCCAACAAATGGCATAGACAATGGCCTAACTCTCCGCTTTTATTTAAGTATACAGTCGGTATTAGCTGCTTGATTCAACAAAAGTGATGAGAAAAGCATCCTGTGTAACGTCAAAGCTAAATCCAACACATGAATACAAATATTGAGACCTGACATTGAGGTGAAGTGCGATCATTTCTCGAGGTGAATCAAAGAGAACAATCGAAGCTTAGATATGATTCAAATTCAAAGGTATAGTATATATCTAATCAATCTGTCTCTAATCATATGGAGAACCGCTCCTCTTTGATAGAATCAGTGGTATCCTCACCAGAACAGGAAACTAGAATTCATTTCAGTTTGACAACACGTCTCTCCTAGGCCAGTTTCATGAAGGAGAGAATCTAGCTCATTAATTATGGGTTCGGATGAACCCGGTACTCTTCGAGCCCTAAATAAGTACAAATAGTACATTCTGAACCCAGTAAATGAAATGCACTATGGTAGAATCCCGAACTCGAACCTGGATCCGCCTCTGGTTTCCTGGTGAAGGAGATTGATTTTGCTAACCTTGCTAAACAGCATTTCCTGATTTTGTGTTTTCCTTTATTGAGTTTAAGTGCAGAATATACAACGCTTTGCACTTAAACCAATTATGACATGGCATACTGACTTCTTTTGGTAATATCAGTACCAAAAGCGGGGAAATAACACAATGAGCCGAACAACATAGATGCTGATGTAAACCAAAGCTCTGACATTAAATTAATGTATAATAACATGTACAACTGTTTTCTCATCAGAGCTCAATTAATTCACAAACAAAATCAGAGATTAAGAGACTAATATCTTACATCTGAAACAGAAATTCGCTACTAAAAAAATAGAAAAGAAACAAGAGCAGAAGCCTTGAATCTGGAAAAATATGCTCCAATGGCAAATCAAAGCATTAAAAAAGCACTCGACTCAATAAAAGTGAATAAAACTCCAAAAGGACATGGAAACCAAAAGAAATGCATGAATTCAAAAATGCAAATAGGAAGAAAATAAAAAACAAATAGAGTTCAAAATTGAACGAGAAGTCATACCACTCCTGTGTCACTGTAGGTGGAAATAGACAACTTTTGATCGGAGATATAGTCCTTCGTCAGTAGATCTATCAATTAAAACAACACAACATTTGACTTCATTATTCACCAGCTTCGTTTATTTTAGTACAAACATAGCTAAGAAAAATGAAAGGAAAAAAAAAATTACCTTTGGCCTTTTTGCCAATATCAGAGAATAGTCCAGGTCCTTTGCTCATCTTCTTTCACTGCAAAGTGAAAATTCAATTCTAGAGAGAGAGAATATTAGTGTATAGAAGTGGTATTGAGAATCTGGAAGTGAGAGAAAGAGAGAACGCAACAAAATATTGAGGCTTGGGTTTTCGTGGTGGCCAAGAAAACAGGCTGATGAGCGCAAGAAACGTGACCCGTTATGCTCGCCAACATCAACTATTCACCGTCCATGTCATTTTTTAGGATTTTGCAATTTATTTCTTTTGTTTTATTAAAATCAAAAAATAAATACTACTTCCTCCGTTCAAAAGGATATGAGGTGTTTGGAAACATTATATATTTGATACTGTAGCAGATAAAAAGTTGTGATCAAAGAGAGAAATGTTTGACTCCCTGATTAATAATATAGTGCTATATAAGCTAAAACGTATAGCGCATTACTTTGTGGTTCTCAAATGTGTTTACGGGTAAAACCGAGCTCATGGCGCATCCCGGCTTCCGATAGGGTAAACAAAGCTCGAGACATGATGACGAGGCACCGGAATCGAGGCAAGGGTCTCACCGAGTTAGAGTCCGGGGGCATGACGCCTGCCCTCGAGAATATCGGGGTCGTAATCCGGGATCGGTCCACATCCCAAAAGACTTCGGAGAATATTGTCAGGCAACCAAGCACGACCAACAGAAGGTCGTAATATCCACGACCGGCCGGATATCACTGCATGGATCTCGGCACGTATCGATGGAGAACCGGCAATCAGCTAAATAGAAGAATTTTTATCTTTTACAGAATTGTACCTAGAGTAGGATTCCCCTACTATATAAAAGGGGTTTGACTATTCATTAAGGACATTGTAACACGCATCCCAAAGCGATAGAGAAATATTCATAGCTTT
>AWOL01S0408049.1:0-18114 GCA_000715115.1 Nicotiana otophora
AAAAAAAAAAAAATGCAGCCACACTATGCCCTTTTTGAAAGGTTTTTATTTTTATTGCTTTACTGTAACAAGTAAATGTCACGTTCATTTTTTGAGAATAAAATACAAAAGAAAAATACAAATATTAAAAAAAGTAGTATTTGAGTTATACTATAACCAGAGTTTAACCTCCTCTTTTGTGTTTTCATTCAACAAATACAACCTTCTCTCTCAGCAAATCAAAAATTACTATAAGAAGGTATTGAAAATAAAACTTATATTAACTTTTGTGTTTTGTAATCTCAAATTGATATAACATCATTAAAAACGCAAAATATTAATATTTAAAATGTAATATTTCTCTTCTATTATCTACAACTTTTAAATTCAGCATACTTTTAGCTAGCGTTTGGATATAGATTTGATTGAAACTTGAAAAAAGAGTTCTTGAAGTTATGTTAAAAAATAATTTTTAATAGTTAAAATTGTGTTTGGAAATACATTTTATTTGAAAAAAAGTTGAAATTTTGTGAGTGAAAGTAATGTTTTTACCCAAAAACTGCTGTAAAACCAGTTTTTGGAAACTTGAATTTTTTTTTGAAAAACTAATCATAGTCCACGAAAAAAATAGTCTTTTCAATATTTTTTTGAAAAACAGTAGACAAAATCTATGGCCAAACTAAGGTTGTCCAACGAGACGGGTCGGGATAGGACGGGACGGGACCAAATAATCGGGTCGGGACCGGACGGGGCGACATTTAACTGGGATGGCGGCGGGACGGGCCTTAACGGGACGGGATAAATAGGACGAAATAGTAGGCCCATCCCATCCCACTAACAAACAGAATGGGACGGGACGGGACGGGACGAGACAGTTCGTAGGCCCTAAGTGGGCCTTTTTAAATTTTTTTAAATTATTTAAGCATTAAATTTGGCAACGGTTAATTTTTTTTATAGATAGCAACGGTTAATTTTTTAAAGTTAACAATGACTAAATTTTTAAAGTTTGCAACGGCTAGTTTTTTAACTTATTTAATAAACTTAAAACTTAATAAATTATAAAGAAACTAAGTAAAGAATGTCGTTGCCCAACGGATCGTTTTTAAAAAAAATTCACGCGGGCTGGTGGGACAGACGGGACGAGACGGGATAAGTGAGACGAAATGGGTAGCCTATCCCATTCCGTGTACCGTTGAATATGAGCCCATCCCGTTTAGAATTAAGTGAGCCGGGCCAGGCCGGGATGGTCCGGGCCGACCCGTCCCGTTGGACAGCCATAGGCCAAACAGGAGCTTAGTTTTCAATGAATTTGTTAGTAATTTTCTTTTTTGTATTTTATGATATTATATAAATTTCAAGAATACAAACTTTTAAAAAATTCAAGACAGAATATCTTCTTCTTCTTCTTTTTCAAATTAATAAATACAAATCAATATTCAACTTTGTTTGAAACTTAAAAATTCGAATATTGGATACAGTATACAATTGAGAAGGAATCCAGATATATATAGTAGTAACCGCTCTAAATAATTCATATTATGATTAACCAAAATGTATGTTATTATTAAAAATTCGAAAATTGGATACAGTAACATTATACAATTGAGACGGAATCCAGATATATGTAGTAGCATCCGCTCTAAATAATTCATATTATGATTAACCCAAATGTATGTTATTTATATAAGTGTTAAATTTATTTTCATAGAAAAGAGGGTATGATAAATTTATATATTTTTTGGACGATCACGCGAAGCGCTTAACTAATTTGTTTGCTTAATTATTGTAGTATTTAGTCTAGATCAAGTAATCAAACAACATTGGAAGACAAAACCCCTTTTTTTCTAAATTAAGATTTTCAGTAAGAAATCTAAAGCAAATAAATTATTCAAACAAACAGAGTTAGATTGGTAAAACCAACGGGTTGAGACTCACAAAGTTATTTTGAAAAGCCTCAGTTATGCATCAAACAGTTCAACTGCTACTTAGGATAGAGGATATCAGAAACATTTCAAAACCTTTCACCTTCTGGCTGCCCAATTTTACTAGTCCGCTTTCGCATATTAAGAAAAAAAAAATATTTTTTCTGTTTTGTTCTTAGTATTAATTATTTATTCCAAATTATTTTTCAAATTCACTAAGACTGTACACCAATTAATATGGGTATCATGATAAATTATATATACTTTAATTATTATTTGTTAAGGGGTGTGCAAAATCAATAGTGAACAAGTAAAAGCGAACGGCGGGAGTAGCTCTCGCACAACATAAACCTACAGGGGATATCATTCATTTTATCTCTTGGTGGGACGACTTTTTATTTTAACAATCTAATTTTATTCATTTTTGGCCATCTGCCTTTTACGTTATTTTCTCAAAGGTTCAGTTTTCTATGTCATTTGGATATCTCAGTTACAAAAAAGTCAAGAACATGAAATTGGACTTAGAGGAAATCTGAAATTTTGACTACTGGTGTGATCGCACCTGTGAAGNATTATTCAAACAAACAGAGTTAGATTGGTAAAACCAACGGGTTGAGACTCACAAAGTTATTTTGAAAAGCCTCAGTTATGCATCAAACAGTTCAACTGCTACTTAGGATAGAGGATATCAGAAACATTTCAAAACCTTTCACCTTCTGGCTGCCCAATTTTACTAGTCCGCTTTCGCATATTAAGAAAAAAAAAAAATCCTGTTTTGTTCTTAGTATTAATTACTCATTTCAAATCATTTTTCAAATTCATTAAGATTGTACACCAATTAATATGGGTATCATGATACATTATACACTTTAATTATTATTTGTTAAGGGGTGTGCAAAGTCAATAGTGGACAAGTAAAAGTGAACGGAGGGAGCAGCTCTCGCACAACATAAACCTACAGGGGATATCATTCATTTTATCTCTTGGTGGGACGACTTTTTATTTTAACAATCTAATTTTATTCATTTTTGGTCATCTGCCTTTTACGTTATTTTCTCAAAGGTTCAGTTTTCTATGTCATTTGGATATCTCAGTTACAAAAAAGTCAAGAACATGAAATTGGACTTAGAGGAAATCTGAAATTTTGACTACTGGTGTGATCGCACCTGTGAAGCTTTTGATTGCAGGTGCGAGGCCGCAGGTGCGAGCTTGGCATCGCAAAGGCGTGTTTTGGCTGGATTGAGGAATGCTCAGATGTGAGATATTCTGTCGCACCTGTGATAGCGCAGATGCGAGAAAAGGAGCGCAGGTGCGAAGGGCATGAGGCAGGCATTTTTCCATAGGCACGGAGCTATAGTCGCAGGTACGACTCCGCAGATGTGGAGTCATGTTCGCAGAAGTGAAGGCAGGGCCTTCGGGGGGCAACCGCAGAAGCGGAATTTTGACAGCAGAAGCGGTGTCGCGAAAGCGAAGAAATGGGTCGTAGGGGTGAAACCCCTGGGCAGTGTATAAATCGAATGGTCCGACATTTCTTCTCATTTTTGGACCTTTCAAGCTCGGTTGGGGGAGATTTCACGCGAATTCTTGAATTAAGTCACTTGCGACCATTTTTGTTCAATAATAGTTTTGAAGTGTTACTTACCTCAAAACATGCAAATCACTACTCTAATAATCCTTTGCCTAGCGAATTGGCCTCTGAACGCCTCAAATCTAGTCACAAACAATTCAATATACTCAACACAAGCTATATGAATTAATTTCCATATGAAAATGCTAAGTTTCCAAATTAAAATCTGAAAAGTCAACTCAAAAGTCAACAGTGGGGCCCATGTCTCAAATTTCGACAAAAGTCGACCTCCAAACCCTCAATTAAAGTCTATGAAATTTTCTACAAATTTTCAACTCAAATACTAATTAAATGAAGAAAACAATGACAGATTCATGTATATTAACTAATTCTGAGTTAGAATCTCTTACCCCAACAATTTCCTTGAAAATTCCTCCAAGACTCGCTTCAATCCGAGCTCCCAAAGTCTCAAAAATGACAAAAATATCGGAACCCCTCTGTTTTGTGTTCTGTCTAGTGCTTTCGCTTCTGCGATACCGCTTCTGCGAAGTCACGCCAGGTACCCGACTCACGCACCTGCGCTCCCAAGCTTGCACATGCGGGTGCGCTTCTACGGGCGATCGTCCGCTTCTTCGGTCCAGTCCCCAAATTCCATTTCCGCTTCTGCGATAAGGTTTTCGCATCTGCGAACTCGCAGATGCGGCACACCCTTCGCACCTGCGATTTTCAAGTAGCCTATCCAAACTCACACCTGCGATGTCTGAGTCGCTTCTGCGTGGTCGCACCTGCGAAAAAACCCCTCGCAGGTGCAATTGCACAAGAACTGAAGCTTCAGCATCTCCCAAGTCCAATTCTCAACTCGAATTCAATCCAAATCAAACCCGAGGTCCCCGGGACCTCAACAAAATATACCAATACATCCTAAAATACGATACGAGCTTAGTTGAGGCCTTCATTGTATTGCATCACATATGACATGCACATTGGCATATAGAGATAGAGATATCATATTCCTCATATTATTCAGACTTGACATATTTTATTTGTTCTGAGTTAAATTATAAAACCTGAAAGCATGTCTACATTTCAGTACTGTTATTTCTATATTTGGATTGTACCTATTGAGCTCGTCACTACTTTCTGCCCAGAGGTTAGACTTGTTACTTATTGAGTTAGTTATACTCATAATATACTTTGCACTTCGTGTGCAGATCCAGGTACTTCCGGGCATGGTGGTTGCTAATTTCAGAGTTTTATCAGTTCGAAGATTCTCGAGGTAGCTGCTTTGGCGTCCGCGGACTTTAACTCTCCTTCCTTTCAGTTATTTGTACTGTTCTATATTTCTAGACAGTGTTTTATAAATCAGACTATGAACTCATTTAGATGCTCATATACTCAGTGGCACCGAAGTTTTGAGAACGTTGTATTTAGTCGCGGTATTTTGTATCAGCAATTATGGGATTCTTCTATTAAATTTATTTATTATGATTTTTAAAATTAATGAATTTTGTGATTTATTGTGTTTGTCAGCTTGCCTAGTATTAAGATAGGTGCCATCACGACATGTGAGATTTTGGGTGGATCCGAGGAAGATAGAGGCGTAGTTGACCCAGTCCATCTTCAGCTACTGAGATTCGGAGTTTTCTCGGCTTGGCCGGATATTATTGTCGCTTTGTGGAGGGTTTTTCGTCCATTGCAATACCTATGACCAAATTGACCCGAAAAGTGCTCCATTCCGGTGGTCGGATGAGTGTGAAGAGAGCTTTTAGAAGCTCAAGACTGCCTTGAGCACAACTCCAGCTCTAGTTTTGCCTTCAGCGTCTGATTCTTATATTGTGTATTGTGATACTTTTCGGATTGGTATTGGATGTGTCTTGATGCAGGAAGGTAGAGTGATTGCTTCTGCTTCGCGCCAGTTGAAGCCCCATGAAAAGAACTACTATATTCATGATTTAGAGTTGGCGGTCATTGTTCATGCATTGAAAATTTGGAGGAACTATCTCTACGGTGTGTCTTATGAGATGTTTACGGATCATCGGAGTCTCCAGCATTTATTCAAACAAAATGATCTAAATTTGAGGAAGCATATATGGTTGGAGCTGCTAAAGGACTATGATTACTATTTTGCATCATCCCGGGAAGGCCAATGTGGTGGCCGATGACTTGAGTAGAAAGGCGGTGAGTATGGGTAGTCTTGCATTTATTCCTGTTGGTGAGAGACCGTTTGCATTAGATGTTCAGGCCTTAGCCAATCAGTTCATGAGATTAGATATTTTGAAACTCAGTCGGTATCTAGCTTGTGTGGCTTCTCGGTCTTCCTTATATGATCGCATCAGAGAGCATCAGTATGATGATCCCCATTTGCTTGTCCTTAAAGAACCGGTTCAGTACGGTGATGCCAAGGAGGTTACTATTGTAGATGATGGGATGTTGAGGATGCATGGTTGGATATGTGTACCCAATGTAGATGGGCTACACGAGTTTATTCTTAAGGAGGCACACAGTTCGCGATATAGCATTCAACCGGGTGCTACAAAGATGTATCATGACTTGAAGAAGCATTATTGGTGGAGGAGGATGAAGAATGATATAGTGGGGTTTGTAGCTCGGTGCCTAATTGTCAACATGTGAAGTACTAGCATCAGATACCGGGCGGATTGCTTCAGAGACTTGAGATTCCGGAGTGGAAATAGGAGCGTATCATCATGGACTTCGTAGTTGGGCTCCCACGAACATCGAGGAAGTTTGATACTATTTGAGTGACTGTGGATCTGTTGACCAAGTCTGTGCATTTTATTCCAGTTGGGACCACTTATCTTCGAGAGGCTACTAAATTATTAGGAAAATTTCACTTTTTTCATTCATGTTGTGCGGATTTGTTGAATTTGGAGTTTGAGCCTTTGTATATCTATTCTCTCACAGATGGTGAGGACGCACTACTGAGTTAACTGAACAGACACCCCCACCCCCTGCTAGAGACGTGATAGGCTGAGGCCGAGGTAGAGACCGAGGCCGATGAAGGGCACGCGCCGTAGCTAGAGCACCGGTCAGAGCAGCAGTTGAGGAGCAAGCTCCAGTTGGGAAACAGGCACCGGAGGCACCTGTTGTTACCCCCGGACTTCAGGATACTTTAGAATAGTTCGTGATCATATTAGGTACATTGGCTCAGGCGGGATTGATCTCCATTGCAACAACTATTTGACAGATCGAGGAAGGAGATCAAACTTTTACTGCCTGTACTCTAGAGCAGCGGGTTCACATTGGTGAGGTTCCCAGTGTAGTGCCGGTACAACCTGTTATTCCGGTTCAGCCTAAGTTCAGGCCAGGGGCATCAGAAGAGGAACAGAAGTGTCTTGAGAGGTTTCATAGGTATAGTCCACCTACTCTCAGTGGCACAACTACAGAGGATGCTTAGGGATTTCTAGAAAAATGTCATTGTATTCTCCGTACCATGGGCATTTTGGAAGTGAGCGGAGTTGCCTTTACTACATTTCAGCTGTTAGGAGGAGCGTACCAGTGGTGCCAGGTTTATGAGGAGGGCAGACCAGCCGATGTAGCACCACCCACTTGGGCTCAGTTTTCAGAGATGTTCTTGAAAGAGTTTGTTCCCCAGACTCTCCGGGATGCATGGCGCACAAAGTTTGAACAGTTGTGTCAGGGCACCATGACGGTGTCAGCGTTTGCCATCGGATTTAGTATGTTAGCCCGTCATGCACCTACCTTGGTTCCTACGAATTTTATTCTTCAGCTATGAACCATTATGGCGAAGGCTCAGGCAGTCGGCCAACCCAGTCCTCACTTCAGAGTACTCATGGTGTTCCAGTTAGTACTTTTAGTGCACCACCGACACGGGGTTCTTAAAATGGTTATTCCAGTTATTCGGCACAGACTCAGCATGAGCAGACGCGCCCATAGAGGGGTTATTATGAGTGCCATGATACTAGAGACACCATGAGAGATCGTCCCAGACTTGGGAGAGGCGGATTTCATCAGAGCACTCAGTCTACAGACTCCGTTCCAGTTTCTATTCCACTTGCACAACCAATTAGGGGTAGAGGACATGCGGGTAGAGGGTGCCCTAGAGTGGGAGGCCCAACCCGTTAATGTAATTGCTATGGTATGACTGAGACGCTACACCAGATGGTATCGTTACAAGTATGATTTTGATTTGTTATAGAGGAGCATTATTCTTATTTTGATTCGGTTTTGCTTATCGATGTGAAACCTCCTATCATGCTCAACACATGGCGGGGTTTGTGATTGTGTACTCCACTCATGTGTTTATTTCTGTTGGGAGATTTTATGGTGTTAGCCCATGTCTATCTTTTTGTTTCTGTTCACTACTGAGAGATATGAGGCTAGAAGTGACTTTTTGTTCCTCGGTATGGTGAGTTTTAATGTGAATTCTGGATAGTTGGTTGCAATTTGGGATTTAAATACCTACCGGTATGGGGGGCTTATTATATATTATGATTTTGTTAACAGAATTGTTTTTTAAAAAAAAGAAGGTTTTGGTTGGCACGATGTGTATACTACTTGTGATATAGAGTGGAGGATGGGATCCTGGAGTTCCATGTGGTTTGATATTTTTGGGCTTATGCCTGCTGGGCTTATCAGATAGTTCTTTTATGTGTTTCTTTGTGCATATTTAGCCATAATTGTGTTGTATTTATTGGGTTTTAGCTTACGAGGTATGTACCCGGGTGGCGTTAAATGTGACTGATGATTCGGGTGAATAGTTATGAGGACTTCTGTCTCGTGTTTGTTATTAGTGTTGTGAAGAGTTGGAATGGGGTTCTAACTGAGATAAGGCTAATTGCTGGTGTTGTGTTTGATCATGGACAGCTATTGTGGTCAGAGTTATTGCTATGGGCCTATGTATGATATGCTATGTTGTGTGTTTGTACCGTGCGAGTGTAGGCATGAGTTATTACAGCAGGTTGAGGCCGATACTGTGTGTTGATGTAGGAATCGGGTCTTTTGGAAATGATCGGATGGTGAGAAATTTAGCTCTCCAATTGAGATGGTGTTATCGGGCTTATGTCAACTGGGGTGACGTGGGATCACCCGCGAGTATATGTGTAAAAAGTACATTCAGTAATTGATGAACTCGGAATAGTTCTTGGCACGTTCGAGGATGAACGTTTGTTTAAAAGGGGGAGAATGTAACAACCCGACCGATCATTTTGAGAATTAGCCTCCTGTGCAGCGGTTTAAAGTCTCGAGCAGCTTTGTATTTTGTATTATGACTTGCCGGGGTAGTTGGTTTGATTTCAGGAATATTTCGGAATGAGTTGAGACACTTAGGCTCAAGGTTGGAAACTATATCTGAAAAGGTTGACCGAATATTGACTTTTATATAAACGACCCCGAAATATAGTTTTGATGATTCCGATAGCTTTGTATGGTGATTTTGGACTTAGGAGTGTGTCCGGATATTTATTTAGAAGTCCGTATTTGAATTTGGCTTGAAACGGCGAAAGTTGAAAAATTAGAAGTTTTAGAAATTGAGAAGTTTGACCAAGAGTTGACTTTATGGTTATCGGGCTCGGGTTTTGGTTCCAGAAATTTTAATAGGTCCGTTGTGTCATTTTTGACTTGTGTGCAAAATTTGAGGTCAATCAGACTTCATTTGATAGGTTTCGAAATTGAATATAGAAGTTAGAATTACTTAGTTTTCATTAGGCTTGAATTGGGGTACGATTCGTGGTTTTAGCATTGTTTGATGTGATTTGAGGCCTCGACTAAGTTCGTATCGTATTTTAGGACTTGTTGGTATATTTGGTTGAGGTCCCGAGGGCTTCGGGTGGATTCGGGATGGTTAACGGACCAAAAATTAGACTTAGAGAAAATCTAGATTTTGCATACTGGTGTGATCGCACCTGCGAAGCTTTTGATCGCAGGTGCGAGGTGTCATGTGCGAGCTTGGCATCGTAAAGGCGAGTTTTGGCTGGGCTGAAGAAATGCACGGGTGCGAGATATTCTGACGCACCTGCGATAGCGCATATGCGAGAAAAGGAGCGCGTGTGCGAAGGGCGTGAGGTAGGCATCTTTCCACAGGCGCGGAGCTATAGTCGCAGGTGCGAATCCGCAAATGCAGAGTCATGCTCGCAAAAGAGAAGGAAGGGCCTTCAGGGGGCAATATCAGAAGTGGTGTCGTAGAAGCGGTTTCGCAGAAGTGAAGAAATAGGTCGTAGGTGCGAAATCCCTCGGCAATGTATAAGTCGAAGGGTCTGAGATTTCTTCTTATTTCTGGACCTTTCAATCTCGGTTGGGGGAAATTTCTGAGGGCGATTTCACAGAAATTCTTGAGGTAAGTCACTTGTGACTATTTTTAGTCAATAATATTGAATATTATCATTGAATATTCCGACTAGTTTGCGTGATTTTGAGGTGTAAGTCGAGAATTTTGGCCTATGGATTTAAAAATAAAAATTGGGGATTTGAGGGACGAGTTGATGTCGGAATTTGGTAAATTTGGTATGGTTGGACTCGTAGTTGAATGGGCTTTCGTATTTTATAACTTTTGTCGGGTTCCGAGATGTGGGCCCCAATGTTGACTTTTGAGTTGACTTTTCGGATTTTAATTTAGAAACTTAGCATTTTCATATGGAATTGATTCCTATATCTCATGTTGATTGTATCGAATTATTTGTGACTATATTTGAGGCATTCCGAGGCCAATTCGCGAGGCAAGGGCTTGTTGGAGTAGAGAGTTGCACGGTTTGAGGTAAGTAATACTTGTAAACTTGATTTTTAGGGTATAAATCCCTGAATTTCGTGTCATGTGATTGGTATAGAGGTGATGCATGTACTAGGTGACGGGCGTATACCGTAGAAATTGTAACTCATATCATATCTCAGTCTCTGTTGCTATTTATTAATACATCATATCATCATTTTTGGGCTGATGTTCATGATATTGTGAGGCCGAGAGACTGGAGAGGTTGACGACTGAGTGAGGCCGAGAGACTGATTGTGAGAATTTATTTACATTTAGGTTGGATCTGCCCTGTACCGTGCTGAGTGATTGAGTGTGATGAGTGAGAATTGAGGCAGTCAGGTTGAGTACTCCGAGAGTATGAGTATGCGAGGCCTTCATTGTGTTGCATCACATACGACATGCACATTGGCATGCAGATATAGAGATGTCATATTCCTCATATTATTCAGACATGGTCTATTTTTTCCTGTTTGAGCTTTAATTGTTATACTTGAAAGCATATCTACATTTCTGTAATGTTATTTTTATATTTGGACTATACCTGTTGAGCTCGTCACTACTTTCAGTCCAGAGGTTAGACTTGTTACTTATTGAGTTAATTGTACTCATACTACATTTTGCACTTCGTGTGCAGATCGAGATACTTCCGGGCACGGTGGTTGCTGATTTCGGAGTTTTATCAGTTCAAAAATTCTCGAGGTAGCTGCTTTGTCGACCGCAGACCTTGACTCTCCTTCATTTTAGTTATTGTACTGTTCTATATTTCTAGATAGTGTTTTATCAGTCAAACTATGATCTCATATATATGCTCATGTACTCAGTGACACCGGATTTTTGGGAATGTTGTATTTAGTCGCGGTATTTTGTATCAGTAATTATGGGATTCTTCTCTTAAATTTATTTATTATATTTTCAAAATTAAAGAATTTCGTTATTTATTGTGGTTGTCGGCTTGCCTAGTATTGAGATAGGCGCCATCACGACATGTGAAATTTTTGGGTCATGACACCGAGATGGAACTAAGGCAAACCATCACTGCCTTAGAGTGCAGACTCATGGAGGCTTTGAGTACTATCGATGCTATGAAGGCAAAGATAGAGTCACTCGAGGAGCGTGTTGATGCTGGCGTGACCGAGGCAGCCAACAATGTTGTGGTGACGAGGGAGGCCAAGATCGAGGTTCGCAAACCCCCGGTGTTCAAAGGTGTTCGTGATGCACAAGAAGTGGAAAACTTCCTTTGGCACTTGGAGAACTACTTTAGGCACGGAAAAGTGAGGGACGACGAGCCCAAGATCAACATTGCCATGTTGTACCTCTCAGAGAATGCCATGCTATGGTGAAGAAGAAAAATGGCCTACATGGATAAAGGTTTATGTACTATAAGCACGTGGGATCGGTTCAAAGTCGAGTTCAAGCGGCAGTTCTTTCCAAACAATATCTTGTACGAGGCAAGGCGTAAGCTTAGGGAGTTGAAGAAAATAGGGAGCATACATGACTATGTCAAGGAGTTCACTATCCTTATGCTTCAAATCCCCAACCTAACCAATGATAACTTGTTGTTCCACTTCATGGACGGGTTGCAAAATTAAGCTAAGCAGGAGTTGCAACAGCAGCAAGTCGCAGATATAGATCAAGCCATAGTGGAGGCCGAATCATTGATGGATGTCAGGCATTACAAGCACGACAAAGGCAAAGGCAAGGAGTCAAAGGTTAACAATATCAAAGGTGGGGAGACCGTGGAAAAGTCAAGGAAATACAATAACAATACTCCAAGACTAAAGATTTCGAAAAGTCGAGTGGCCGTCAGAGCTATGTCGAGAAGAAGGCACAGTCTAAGAAGAACGGATGCTATATATGTAGAGTGTCGCACGATGTCAGGAATTTTCCGTACCTCAAGAGCCTCAGTGCCATGGTCCGTGAACGGAAGGAGTAGCCGCAAGGAGAGAGTTCGGGAACTGCACAGTCGGGGATGATTAGATTATGTGGTGTTGTCAAGAAGCAAGCTATCCAACTTACCGAGAATGACAATTAGTACATGGATCTCACCATCAACAACAAGTCCACTCGTGCAATGGTGGATACTAGAGAAACTCATAATTTCGTAACTAGGGCTATCGCAAAGAGACTAGGATTGAAGCTTGCTCCAACCAACTCTCGCGTCAAGACCGTGAATGCCGATCTACAAAATGCTAGTGGGGTAGCTAATGGAGTTGGTGTCAAATTAGGAAATTGGAAAGGTATGACAAACTTTATCGTAACCGCTATGGATATCTTTGACATCATACTAGGGCAAGAGTTCTTTAGACATTATCATACTTTGATCGACCCCTACCTCCAATGTCTTTTGGTTATGGAGCGGGAAGGAGCTTGCATGGTACCTACAGTGACTATGCCATACGGCCAGCCAAGAATAACTTTTAGCTATGCAGGATGTCAAGGGGATCAAGAAGAGGGAGCCAACATTCGTGGCAACCATTGCAAGTCTAGAGGAAGACAATGGTTTTCAAGAGACACTGTCGCCTTGCATAGAGAAGTTACTTGAGGAAAACAAAGATGTCATGCCCGAGGAGTTTCCTAAGCAATTGCCGCCTAGGCGAGAGGTAGATCACAAAATTGAGTTGGAGCCAGGGGCTAAGCCACCCGTATTTTCCCCATATCGTATGGCATCTCCCAAGCTAGAGGAGCTCAGGAAATAATTGAAAGATATGCTAGATGTTGGTCACATTCGCCCATAAAAGGCACATTTCCTCACACCAGTATTGTTCCAGAAGAAGAAGGATGGATTGTTGCGCTTGTGCATAGACTACCGAGCACTTAATAAGGTCACAATGAAGAATAAGTACCCAATCTCGCTCATTACTGGCTTCTTCGATAGACTTGGGCAAGCCAAGTACTTTACCAAGTTGGATATTCGCAAGGGCTACTACCAGGTTCGCATTGCAGAACGGGATGAGCCGAAGATAGCATGTGTGACTAGATATGGAGCCTTTGAGTGGTTGGTGATTCCTTTCGGCTTAACAAATACACCGGCCATATTTTGTACCCTTATGAACAAGATTTTCCATCCCTACCTTTATTAGTTTGTGGTAGTCTACCTAGACAACATAGTCATCTACAACAACATGTTGGAGGAGCACATAGAGCACTTAAGGAAGGTTTTCCAAGTCTTGCGGGAGAACGAGTTATACATCAAGAGGGAGAAATGTAAGTTTGCACAATCAAAGGTGCAGTTCTCAGGCCATGTCATTAGCAATGGCGAGCTACACATGGACAAGGCTAAGGTACATGTTATCCAGGAGTGGGAGGAACCTATAAAGGTAACTGAGTTGAGATCCTTCCTTGGACTTGTTAACTACTATCATCGGTTCATCAGTGGCTACTCACTAAAGACCGCACCATTAACTGAGTTGCTAAAGAAGAACAAGCCATGTGTTTGGACAGAGCATTGTCAAAAGGCGTTTGAAAGCCTTAAGGCAACTGTAACAAAGGAGCCAATCTTGGCGTTACATGACTTTGCCAAGACATTTGAGATGCACAGAAATGCCTCAGACTTTGCCATTGGGGGTGTCCTGATACAGGATAATCATCCCATAGCATTTGAGAGTCGCAAGTTAAATGAGATAGAGCGGCGTTATACGGTGCAAGAGAAGGAGATGACTGCCATTGTGCATTGCCTTCGTACATGGCGACATTATTTTCTCGGGTCAAGGTTTGTGGTCAATACTGACAATTTGGCTACTAGCTACTTTCAGACACAAAGTAATCTCACACCAAAATAGGCTAGGTGGCAAGATTTCTTGGCTCGGTTTCATTATGTGATGAAGTATAAGTCGGACAAAGGTAACGTTGCAGCCGATGCCTTGAGCCGGAAATTCGAGCTCGCTGCCATCACTTCAGCAAGTTGGGACATTCGTAAGGCTATAAAAGAAGGCATGCAACATGATCAAGCAGCCAAACAGCTTATCGATTTAGTAAATCAAGGCAAGACGAGACGTTTTTGGGTAGAAGACGGTATATTGCTTACCACGAGTCGAAGGGTCTACGTGCCTAAGTTTGGAGACATTAGACGGCAGATCATAAGGGAGAGTCATGACATAATGTGGGCTGGTCATCCAAGCCAACATCGCACAAGGGCCTTGGTTGAGTCAGTCTACTATTGGCCATGCATGCAAGATGATTTAGAGTGCTATGTGCAGGCTTGTCTTGTCTGTCAACAGGACAAAGTTAAACAACAACAGCCCGGAGAACTTTTGGAGCCACTACCAGTTGCAGAGTGTCCATTGGAGAGTGTGACTATGGACTTTATTACTTGTCTACCAAAGTCTGATGGTTATGGTACTATTATGGTGGTCGTAGCTAGATTTTCTAAATATGCCACCTTCATGCCCGTCTCACCAGGTTCAACAGCCAAGGAAGCTGCCAAGCTATTCTTGAAGAAGGTGGTGAAGTATTGAGGCTTACCAAGGTATATCATTAGTGATCGAGACCCCCGCTTCACTGGGAACTTTTGGAGAGAGTTATTCGACATACTTGGCACGGAACTTCACTTTTCCACTAGTTTTCACCCACAGACAGATGGACAAGCGGAACGGGTCAATGCCTTACTAGAATGCTACTTGGGGCATTATATAAGCGCGCATTAGAAATATTGGGAAAGGTTCCTGAACATCTCCTAATTCTCTTATAATATGCAGCGGAGTGAGTCCATGGGGTGGACACCATTTGAGCTAGCCACAGTCCAACAGCCACAAACTCCACATTCATTACCAGCCACGTTCGAGGAAAAGAGTATGGGGGCTTATCTTATGGCTAAGGGATGGGAGAAGCAGCTTGACACTGCTAAGTCCTACTTGGTCAAGGCAACTAAGAAGGTGAAGAAGTTTTGCGAACCGTAACCGGTGTCCCATAGACTATAGAGTTGGGTACATGGTCATGGTGAAGTTCAACCCGATACAGTTTAAGGCACTACAGGGCATGCATCAGAATCTGATTCATAAGTATGAGGGGCCATTTAAGATCGTCGCCAAGCTAGGAAAGATATTATACAAGCTTTAATTCCATCGTATCTTAAGATCTACCATGTCTTCCATGCTAGCATGCTTAAGCCATATCATGAGACAAAGATGATCCAAGTAGGGGCCAATTAAGTCGAGCGCCTATTACGATCACCGCATGATCGGGAGATTGAGGCTATCATTGACTACCATTGGAAGCGGCAAAAATCCACTGTTATGTTCCTCGTCCATTGGAAGGGGCAATCACCGGAGGAGGCCATGTGGGAACGATATCAAGATATATGGCAGTTCAAAGATAAGATCTGAGAGTATACGCAACAACATTGCACCGAAGTCGTCGCAACATTAGGTGGGGGAGAGTGTGATGACCCACCACGTCATTATGCCACATAGGCATATATTAATTCCATGTAGAAGATTACACAAGAGGAAGGCTAGTATTTGTGAGAAGATTCTAGAAAAGTGTGGACATTTCCTTAGGAAGACCCTAGATCCCTATAGATTTACTAGGAAAGTCCTTGGAATCTTCTAGGTTTGTAGAGAGTTCTAGAGAAAGCCCTTATCTTGTAAATATTAAGGACTTGTATAACAATTAATATTTACATACTAGCCCCTAGGAGACTAGTATTGTCACGGCCCAATTTCCCACTATAGGTCATGATGGCGCCAAACGTCGTCGTTAGGCAAGCCAACGGTGAACTACCAATTCAATTATTCATTTTATTATTTTTAAAATCGTAAGTCTTATTAAGTAAAGGATTAAATGTATTTAAAATCATGAATACTAAAAATATTAGTAAGATATAAAATAAAAGATGATAATATCAAGCCGAACCATAAATAACCACTAGAGTATCCCAAAACCCGGTGTCACGCGTGCATGAGCATTTACTAAAGAATACAATAATAATACAATATTTGTCTGGAATGTAAATAACCTAGATAAAGTAAATAGTACGATGGAGACTCTGTGGGTTGCGATACGTAGCTTGGAATGCAGGTCACCATAAAGTCTCCTCAGCAGTTGTGCCTACGCGCCAAGATGACCATCAAATGAACATGTCAGATCCTGCACATTTAGTGCAAAAGTATAGCATGAATACGTAAATCAACGCGTACCCAGTAAGTATCTAGCCTAACCCCGGAGAAGTAGTGACGAGGAGTCGACATCGACACTTACTAGTGGTCCAATAAATCAATACGATAACTCATAACAGATATGAGCCACAACAGTAGTAGTAAGGTAAAACTGTAACTAACATAATCTTCCAAAATTTCTTTTAACAATATAAATTTCTCAATCTCGTATTATATGACAACAGTTCAAAAATATCAAGTGCCAATATCAAACGGATAAGGAATACCATATAAAATGCCAGGCATCAGTAGAAGAAAAATCTCGTGAATATTTGGAATGCTAGCAATATGACGCACGATCATGCCGAGGTCGTACGGCCCGATCCAGAGTGGTGTGTACACTGTTGAGGGTCGACCTGCGCTAGCCAAAGATACATCTCAATATACTGTCAAGGCGTTCGGCTCAATCCACAAGAAAGGAAGAAACTTATCGAATTACGATTCACGTGCTTACAACACAAATACATGTGTATAATAATGAATATAACCTTTACTGTTTATCCAATATCTTGGCAACAACTCAAGGTGATAAAGCTTGGCCTAATATATTCTCAAATCAATTTCAATTATAAATTCAATTAATTAAGCTAGCAAATTGAGTTCAAATAATTCAAATATTACATGATAAGATCTTAAGTCTACCCGAACATAAACATGATTTAGCTACGTACGGACTCTCGTCACCTCTTGCGTACGTAGCACCCACAACTAGTAGCAAATAATAATTACGTCACCTAGGGGAAATTTCCCCTTCACAAGGTTAGACCTGAGACTTACCTCGCTCTGAAGTTACACAACTGTCTCCAATGCCTCTCTAACTCCTCAACCAATGCCGAACAATTTGAAACTAGTCAAACAACGTGCAACCAATCAAAATATACCCAAAACTCTTATTTAATCAATTTACAATTTCCAACTCCGCTCGAAAAGTCAACAAAGTCAACCATCGGTCTCACGTGCCCGAATTCCAAATATTTTCAAAGATAAATATTGCCCATAGCATCACGAACTCAAGTATATAATTTATTCCTAATTTCATATCCAATTTTGTAGTCAAAATCCAAAAACATCATTTCTAGGTTTTCTTCCAAAAATTCCACAATTTCCATAACCTTTCATGATTTAAATCCACATATAATCCATGTATTTAACTCATAACACGTAGGAATCACGTACCTCATGATAGATGATGAAAATCTCCTCTTCAAAAGCTCTAAAAATCGCTCAATTAAGTGAAAATGTGAGAGACATGGGCTAAGTTCCGAATTATAAAGTTCACTTCTGCTGTAACGATCTGACTTGTTGTTTTATGAATTAACGCCCCGTTCATAGACTTAAGGTCTCGAGAAACTTCGTAATATGTATTATGACCCGCCAGTGTGGTCGAGTTTGATTTTCGGAAGATTCGAAATCAAATTAAAGGAACAATTCTTATTTAGAAGCTTAAATGGAAAGAGTTGACCGGAGAGTTGACTTTTGAGAAAACGACTCCGGAATGGAATTTTGATAATGTCAATAGCTCTGTATAGTGATTTTGTACTTAGGAGCGTGTCCGAAAAATTATTTGGAGGTTTGTAGTGGAATTAGGCTTGAAATGGCGAAAGATGAATTTTTGGGAAGTTTGACCGGGGGTTGACTTTTNAATGTCAATAGCTCTGTATAGTGATTTTGTACTTAGGAGCGTGTCCGAAAAATTATTTGGAGGTTTGTAGTGGAATTAGGCTTGAAATGGCGAAAGATGAATTTTTGGGAAGTTTGACCGGGGGTTGA
>AWOL01S0408067.1:0-15475 GCA_000715115.1 Nicotiana otophora
ATATAAATGTTTCGGTTGCTTTTTCCGCTTTTCTGCTCTTTGATATTTGAGCTTTTTCCTTGCATTAAAAAATGCCTTAACAATCCGTGGCTTTGATAAACACGGGTTTTTATAAAAGAGGGCTTTTTTATGTTAACGACACTGATGAAAATGGCGTCTCATCTTCATATTGGTGTAAATATATGAAAGATGAAGTATACATGAAAAAAGAAATAATTTGAGGAAGTTTTATGTTTTGAACTTTCAAATAATTTCGTACATCATTTTCATAATTATTCGTACAATAGTTTTATAACTGCTTTCTTTGTAGCAGATTTTAGAATACAAAATCGGATCTATTATCCCGTGACTACATTTTGGCTTTAACTTAAAACTCGTAGGAATATGGAATATCTTGCATCCTTTTCGTGAGTTCACACCTCTTTGAAAAATTCAAGGTTTCCTCAAGGTTTTTGATTCAAGCTGAACTAAACTATGCCTTTTTAGTTATCTTTCTTCTATATGCATAGTCTCCCCAGTGTTAGAGTTTTGAAGTATGAAATCTCGAACACTGGATTATTCCATCCTTTTGGTCCATTCACTGAAAAGAAAAATACTAACGGGACTTGGAGATATTCATTTAGATGATGAATGCATAACCCTTTTTTATTAGAAAGGCTGCAACCTAGACTGGGAATAATTCAGTATTCCGCGTGTCTTTCGGGTTTAATATCATCATTTGGTACGGGCAAGCTTTTTTCCTATCATCTAAAATTGTTAGTAAAATTCAAAAGAATAAAATAAAATTGAATCTGAGTGATACCTGACCATGGGTACTTTCTTCGTCTACAAGTAATGCTTCTTCAAATGAACTACATTCTAGTTTGATGGTAGTACCTTGCCATCCATGGTTTCCAACTCATATGCTCCCTTTCCAGCGATGCCTCTAACCCTATAAGGGCCTTCCTAATTTGGACTCAACTTACCTGTATTGGCCGCTGTTGTAGATCGGAACACCTTTTTGAGGACGAAGTCCCAATCTTGAAGTATCTCAAATTAGCTTTCCTGTTGTAATATCGCTCAATCATCTGTTTTTGATCCCTCATTCTAATTAACACTGCTTCTCTCCTTTCTTCTAAGAGATCTAAATTTACTCGCATTTCCTTCTCATTTGACTCTCCAGTAGCATGTGTGTATCTCGTACTTGGTTCACCTATTTCTACTGGAATTTAGGCTTCAGCACTATATACAAGTGAAAATGGAGTCTCACTCGTACTTGTTTTTGCTGTCGTTCGATAGGCCCACAATACCCCTAGTAACACTTCCGGCCAATTGCCTTTTGACTCCTCTAATCTCTTCTTCAATTTATTAATAATAACTTTGTTTGTGACTCAGCTTGCCCGTTCGCTGTAGGATGGTAAGGTGCGGATGTAATCCGTTTAATCTACCAACTTTGAAAGAATTCTGTGATTTTCGTGCCTATGAACTGCGGGCTATTATCATTGTCACACCCTTTTGTTTCTACCTTCACTACCCTCTTTAAAAAAGATAAAGTTGATTTTAAAGCTCAAAAGGATTTTCAATTAGAAAGTGACAGAAATTGTGTTTCAAAGGATTTCCAGAGTCGCCACCTGATATTTGGTTGAGGTGTGCCAGGTCACCGTTTTAAAATGATTTTTCTTTTTGAAAATACATTTAGACTCTAAAACATAGTCTGCACCAGAAATTCTGAGTAAAGGGGTTTATTTGACTCGGAGAGAATGTGTTAGGCATTCCCCGAGTTCTGTAACTAGTACGGTTGTATACATGATCCGGTTGGCTTTAAAGGGTATTCAAATTGAGGTAAAACACATAAAAGCAGAAATAAGCACAAAAGGTTCGAGGTTGTCCCTACCTAAAAGAAAAATAAGAGAAAAGAAAGTACTAAAGAAAGTATACTAAAAATTCTAATCTATTCTACACGGCTTCCTTCACGATACTCGTCACGGCCTCCAAATACAAGTACTACGGGGCATTCCTGGGATGGATTAATTAACTAAGGAGGCGACCTCTCACCTCAAATAAAATAAAAGAAGAGGCCTAAAATTTGCCTACTCGAGTGTGGTCGGCCTAAACATACTACTAGCAAATAATATAACAAATTAAATGAATAAATAAAAAAGAACTAAATAACAAAAAAATTCTAGATCATGCTCATATTCTTTTAACTTCTTATATCAGGTATTTGACCAAGCCCAATTTTTAAAGCATGTGAGAAATAGTTAATTAATGATGGGCTAAGTTTTTCCCCATCCTACGGCCAAACAACCATTTAAGACACATAATGATCAACCAAATTCAATCATTCAACACGTAAAAGCATTTAAAAAAGTTATCAACTAAACTAAAATGGAACGACAAAATAGGTGGTCTTGAAACATGAGAAGAGCCTCTGAACTTTGATTAACCTCATCCTTGTATATCATCTCTCAATTCCAGTGAACTACGCACTATATGGTGGCTAATCCTATAGCTCTATAAAGTCGCACAAACTCACTGTTCAGTTCAATTCTTATCAATTGCACTCATATTGTATTCATCTACGCTAGCTTCGCGAGTTATCCCAAAATCCATTTTAACAAGTGATCATTTTAAACAAGATCCAATTAAAGGAGGTATGAGCCAAACTATGAGACTAATCCACTAAAGCTCAAAGGTACCGTCAAATAATTCCAACTTGACACTAAGATGACCTATTAATCTATTGAGAAAATGATCTCCATCAAAAATGTGAATAAGATAACTTTCTGTCTAGACACCCATTGACAATAAGAACACTAGTTACATTAAGCTCTAGCACTTTGAAGGGAAGATAAAATTCGAATAAACACTTTGTGATAGAAGTAACTTAGGACCTAACAAATCAAGAATAATCTGTGCCGCTCCCGACAATTTAAATGTGCTATGGACAAACTTCTCTATTAATGACTGTGAGCACGTAATATTTGCCTGACAAAATACTCCTATAAAATCCACAAAAATAGATTTTTTCTAATTATTTTTATGTTTCATAGAATTCTAGGAATTTCTTGTTAATTGTTGTTTGCATTTAGTTGCATATTTAATATTCTAAAATCATAGAAAACACCAAAAATGTTCAATGTTTTATTGCATAAGCATTTTAGATCTTAATTGCATTTAGGATTTAATTAAACTAGTTAATTACAATATTAAACAAAAAATCACAAAAAATAATGGTCATTCTTACATTTGTAGTTTTTAGTCTTAAATTAGTAATTGTCTTTCGTTAATTTTAAGCTAAATTAATTGTTCAAATGTTAGAAATAGTTAAATAGGTTTATTTCATAAATTAGATTTGATTTAGGATTTAATCTAGGTTTTTAATTAATTAGATTAGGATTTAAAATCAAAGAAAAAGAAAAGAAGAAAGAAAAAACAAAGAAAAGGAAAAACAAGGGCTGTTTTGGCCAAATTTCAAGTGGCCCAGTTGCTTTAACCCCTAATCCGCCCCAGCCCAGTTCTCCTTTACCCGGTCCAGCCTCCCCCCAACCCAAAACGACGCCATTTGGACCAAGTCAATCCCAGCCCTTCATCTAATCTAATCCAACGGCTCCCAACTTCCTCCCATCTCCTCTTAAAACTGTCCGAAATTCCCCCTCCTAACCTTAGAGACCTCCTTACACTTCACCTCTTTCACTCTCTGTCCCGCCACCGCCGGAGATTGCCCCATGACGGCGGCCTGTCGCCAAACCACCCCAAATTTTCACCAGACAATCCTCAACCTTCCCCCATAACTAATCCCCCATTAATTTTCCCCAAATCCTCACCAAGGTCGCCGAATTTCAAATCTGAGATTACAGAAATCCTAATCTTTCCCTCTTCTGATTTCTTGGGCGATGGCAACTCGTTTTGGTCTAGAACTTATGTTAATCGATTGCTATTGACAAGAGCAATCGATTGACATTAGTTTTAGCTCATTTCGAGGTCACCGGATTCCGGCCAACTCCCCACTGGCCGGCCAAAGCTTCATCATCACTGGTGCTCGTCGTTTTGCTTCAATCGTCGTCTCATTATTGGTCCGAAACAGTGTACCTCTCTTCTCCTATTTCTTTGTTTCTTTTTCTGTTTTAGATTGTCAGTTAGGTTTAATTTTGATTAGATTTGTTATTGATTGCATGATCATTAGTTTAATCGCGTGTTTTTAGGTTAATTGAATCAATTTTAATTAATTTAGTGATTTAGCTAGGTTTAATTAGTAGATTGTTTCTGTTTGTTCTCTGATTTTTGTATTAATTGGTTGATTTGTGATGTTTGAATGACAATTAGAAATTAGGGGGTTGAAAGGGTAATGACAAAAACCCTAAAGGGGTAATTGAAATCAAAATTAGGGAATCTAAATAGTTTGCTTAGGATGCTTTTAGAAAAAGGCTATAGTGCAATAAAATGAAAGGAATTAGGTGAGATTGGGGTTAAAAGAGGTAAAATACAGAAGTTAAAAGGGCTACAAAATATGGGGAATATCTGAATAGATAGCTGTCCAACACCTACCCATTTGTTTTGTTAAAAAAGATGCTTTTTCCCTAAATTTTAGGGACTGATATTCCGGAATTATTCTCTGATTTTTCTGTGCACATAACCAAATTCTCACTCTCTATATAAAGACCTCATCTCCTCTCATTTGACACTCTGAATTCTGAATTACACACATGATAGAAATCACACACACATTCCCTCATCTTCACTCATTTCTCTCAAAGAAAACACTCAAAAACGAGAGATTTAAAAGGCTACTTCAAAACTCATCATATTCTTGCATGAATTCTGGGTTCAAGATCTAGTATTATTTGAAGAAAGTGTTGGTCTTTTGCTGTTGATTTCGAGTTATATCACTGCTGTCAAGCTGACCTACAATCTGTGAATCTCCTTTTTTTTCTATTTAGATGCTGTCTGAGTTTTATTCCTGCTTCTAAACTAGGTACACATATACCCCTGAGTTTCTTAGTGACTTACTTATGTAGGAATGAAATGAAATTTAGTTCAAATTCTTGTTTGATGTGAATCTATGTGTTAACATGTTTGAATGTGATAAGTGACAGATTTATGTATGCCTACTAACTGCGTATGGGTTAATCTAAAGTGAAATCCAATTTTGAGAATCATTGCTTGGATGTAGTATCTGAAGTTATCTGTGAATTCTACTTATTCTGCTCTAGGAATCATGTTAGCTTAACTGAATGGTTCTGATCCAGGTGATGTGAAATTAATTGGCTATTTGTTTGTCACAAAAGAAGGAAAAAGGGATTATTGTTCATACATGTTCAATATATAATCTGTAATTCAAAAAACAAGTAGCGGGGTAAGACGCAACATGGATTGTTCGCCAAAATTTGAGGATTGAATCAGTGACGACTTTAATGAATGAAATGGAAAAAGAAGCTCCCAACTAGTGGTCGAATTTTCATTATTTGAAGTAAATAATGAAGTTCTAGATGTTCTGTAAATTAATTTACTTCTGTTGTTTATTTTTCTAGTCATGAACAACAGATTTGCATTTTTATCTTTGCATGTTAAAGAGACACTTATTACCATATATTGGACAACTTGACTTCATGAATTCAACTTTAAGCAAGGGGATGAATGTGAAATTGTTCGTATCTATGCCTATGATTTTAAAATCGCGGACCCATTGGTTAGAAAGATGTACAAAGCAGTGATAAACTATGGCTAACATGAACTCATTTATGGAGTATTAAATGCTCAGTTATTTGCTTTCATTTGGTTATGTAAAAGTTGTAAATGGTTAGCCTTTGTAATTAATGATTTAGATTCTGCCATGTTTATAAATTACGACTAGTTGCCTTTCGTGGAATTTGGAGTAAATGAACTTCAATATCACGTTGTTAGGCCAATGCCTTGAAGTCTAGTAGGATTTGTTCCAGAACGTAAATAAGCAATTAGGGAACTGATTATAATTATCCTTAGTTTACTTTCACAGAAGCTCAACCAAAAATCAACTATCGTAGTTTGCTTTAGACGCGTAAATAAATCATCGTGGTCATGGGTACGGTTCCCGTGGCATGGTCACTATACGCAAATCCTATTTGGGTGTGCATTTCATGTGATCCGACCACAACTTCAAATAATAATAAAATCAACATGTTGTAAATCGCGGGTGCGTTTCACGTAGCGCGATTCGTAATGTGTACAAAAACAAACGGGTGCGCGACACCGCGACTTGTTCAAATAAATTTTATAAATACTAAAAGCGGCTAAAAGTAAAAAAATGCACAATAGGTTTCAAATATGTATTAAATCAGATAATTAGGCCAATTATTAATAGTTGAGCGACCGTGCTAAAACTACGGAACCCGAAAATGCCTAATACTTTCTCCCGTGTTAACAGAATTCCT
Organism: Nicotiana otophora; assembly: GCA_000715115.1. Taxonomy (NCBI): domain Eukaryota; kingdom Viridiplantae; phylum Streptophyta; class Magnoliopsida; order Solanales; family Solanaceae; genus Nicotiana; species Nicotiana otophora. The sequence continues at coordinate 6,390 of AWOL01S0408067.1, forward strand.
TACCCAATCTTCTGGTTTTTGCAAACTTTAAACAGAGTCAAACTTCCTCGATTTGGGATTTAAAAATAAACCGGTGACTTGGGACATCATAACAATTATTCCAAGTGGCGACTCTAAAATTAAATAAATAATTCCATTTCGAACAATGTCACTTTAATTGGAAAAATTCCATATCCCTTCAGAAAAAAAGGAGGTGTGACAGCTCTGGCGACTCTACTGGGATCGAACCCAGAATCTCTATTTCAGGGTTCAGAATTCGAGCTTAGAATAACTGTTATATTTGGCTTTCTTGTGATTGTCTGATATTACATGTTTGGGCCTAATGTGCTAAATGCCGCTTCTTACCTCTTTGATATTGTTTGAACTGTATATAAAACTGTTACGAAACCCTTCTTGTCTCTGAGTCTTCTAAATCTTCTGGGAAGTGCACGCTGGCGTGACTTTTTTCTGTTAGTTTAATACCCTAATTTAGAACGAGGATTGGTTCAGTTACAAAGCCGAATGATCTTTTGGTTACCGGTACGTTGCCCCCCTCGGCTCGAGTTGTCCGCTCGGGTAAGCCAGGTCTAGAACAATACATCTAGGTTTTAAACCTAGAATAACATAGCCTCATGCCGGATCCCTTGTAGGAACGCTTGTTTGCATCACGTGCATTTGACCTTGGGGACTCAACACAGGGGTTGGGTCCGTCTAGGACAGGTGTACCCGAAATACAAAGTCCATCCTGATACATTTGACGTGCCACTTGTGCATTTATTTATTTTGGCTTGCATTTTGATCGGCTTCTAGAATAGGGAAATAAAATCAAGAAAAACCAAGAGTGAGATAGGAGAGAAAACACCCGGTTCTGAAAATTTCGGTATTCAAAATATCCCAAAACTCTGCCGAAATTTTGAAAAAAAAAAGAAAGAAAAAGTCATTTCAAAATAAATCATATTTTTCCATTGCGTCAAAACTTACCGAACTACGCGGGTTTGATTCTCACCGGATGTGGGATACGTAGGCAACCTTCATCGAGTCGCCCCGCTTTTGAAAAAATAACGAAAAATATGAAAATGTCACCATTTTATCATAAATAAAGTTAGGTGATACCGTTTTTGTCCAAATAGCCAAAAATGTCCCGACGGGACGCCGGAAGGCCGTTTTTTGCAAGAATAGCCACCTATGGTCCTTTTTACCAAATTTTGACCTCTTAGCAAGCACAAGCCCTAAAATCTTCCCATCCAAAGTGTTGAGGGGTCGTATTTGCAAAAGTAGCCGTGATTTGTTTTCACTTGGATTTTGCAAAAAAACAAAATAATTTTTTCATGATGAGTTTGTTTTTTAAAAAATAAAATTCACACGTTTTAACATGGTCACCCTAATTTAAAAATGTGCAGAATGAGCACTGTTCAGAATTTACCGGTGAAGGTTATGGATCAGATTCCACTAGCACTCCACATGTGGTGGAAAGACTTGGGAAAATAAGGACAAGACAGAGTCAACCAATACCTGGAGGCACTCACTGGACTATTGAAAATTCAACCTAGAAGTGATTTGATAGAAGCATTAGTGTCATTCTGGGACCCCGCTCACAATGTTTTGCACTTCTCATATTTTGAGCTTACACCTACCTTGAAAGAAATGGTGGGTTATGCCGGGAGTACGAGGGACTAAGGCACAAGTATCTGATATCTCCAAGGACTGTTACTCCCCACAAGTTTCTAGACCTACTAAAAATAAACAGGCATATCAAGACTGAAAGTTTAGCAGGTAGAGCTTCCACCTTTCACTTTCTATACCAGCGGTATGGGCATTTAATGGGATTCAAAGACCTAGAAAATGGACTTTGCAGTAAGGGAAACCGATCAAAGTGGGAAACGTATAGATGCTTTGCCTTCATGGTGGCATTTTTAGGACTTTTAATGTTTTTGAGGGAGGACGGGCACATTGATTTGCGTGTAGCCAGAGTTGTCCATGTTTTGACTACCCAGGCCAAGAGTACCCTCACACCCATGATCGTATCAGATATATTCTGAGCTCTCACATCATGTAAGGCCGGAGTTATATTTTTTGAGGGGTGTAATCTGTTATTGCAAATGTGGATGATCGAGCACCTTTGTCACCGTCCCCGACACATGAACTACGGGTGTATGAAAAAAAGCTGCATCGAAGAGTTTGGTACACGAGTGACAGGATTCGAAATGCCAAAAGGGGTCAAATATTGGTTATCTCGCCTTCGTTATATAACCACATATCAGATAGAGTGGATATTGGGTTGGCTTCCCGTTGATGAGATTGTTTACATGCCCCTCATCGGTCCCTACTTCCTTCTAATGGGTCTCCAAAGCATCCATCCCTATGCCCCGTACCGGGTGTTGAGACAACTTGGAAGATGCCAAACAGTTCTTAGAGATGAAGATCTTAGTACTCATGTGGTTGAAATCCGCTCCGAGGTTCAATTTCCTGAAGAAGTGGTTCGCCATTTGTGGAACGAATGCCAGTATTTGGGGGCAAACACCCAAGTACGTGATTTGTCTAGGGGCGAGGTTTTACCTGGTTATCTTGCTTGGTATGGAAAGCGAGTTGCGACAAATGATGAATCTGAAAGACCGACTAAAAGGCCTCATATCCAAGAATTTGTCGACGCATTGCTTAGCCAAAGAGAATGAGTATCGGACTACCATAAGCAAACTAGAGAAACATCAAATTTGATAGTAGTTTGCAGGCCACTGTGGATGAAGGGGAAAAGAAAAAGTTGGCTCAGGAAAACGAAGTCCTCTGAGTTCAGATTCAGAAAATGAAAATAGCCGCTGAAAACCCGGTAAGAAGCGAAAAACATGAAAGACTCATAAGCAATCAGAGGCGAAAAGTGCATGATTATGGGTTTGATCTGACAAAGGCCGAGGATGGATTAGCAAAAGCTCAGGCAAAATTGACAAAAAATGCAGAAGAATGGACAAGGTTTGTTCAGCAGTTAAAGCAAAAGTATGACAGAGGAGTCACGATCTTAAAGAAAAAGCTGACCACTCTTGAAAAAGAAATGGTCCAGCAAACAAAGGATTTCAAAGCGGAAAGTGAACATTTCTATATATTGATTTCCCGATTGGAAGAAGACATGCAGCAATTGCAAGACCAAAACCACACGACCACGCAAGTTTTGGAGGCCCGGTCTCAGCAAATTGGATGTCTGCTCCAAGAAAAGGGTGTCATTAGAATTAGGATTAAAGAAATCACTGATTATGTTGTAATGAAGTGCCATGAATGCGAAGATATGACCAGGACCATGTTCTTTGCTGCTGTGATGACCTTTGTCCGTCAGGTGATGGCTGATTTAGAGTACCTTCAAGAAGAGATTGCACGCAGGCTCGCGTCGAGACCAACTGATGTCCCGCGGGCCTCCAGAGTAGCATTGGAGGCTCTTATGTATTCTTGACCTTTTTGGCTTTGAATTTGTATTCTACTTTTTCGAGTCTGTTCGTCTTTTTCAAGTCTTTTGTTTTTCTATTTTGAGTCTGTATGTTTTTATTTAATCGTCAGTATTTCCAAGTCTTTGTAATAGAAAAACCCAAAAATATTTTTATTTAATGAAATATTGAAAAACCCAAAATTTTGTCTTTTCTTTTATTCCACATTCGTTCCTTGAACTACATAATGGTCTGATTCATGCGGCGTCATGATACGTAGGCAATCCCCATCAGATTCGATCATAGCCATAGACAATTTGAGTGAAAAATAAACCGAAAAAGAAAAATAAGGGAAAAGAAAAAGAGAAAAATTGAGTGAAAAAGGAAAGAAAATAGTGAAAAAAAGAGCGAAAAAAACAGCAAAAAATAGAAGGGAAAGAAATCAAGATTTGAAATTCGAGAAAAGCAAAGCCGGGATGAAACATACAGCCGTTGCAAAAAACATTTAAAAATTATTTAGGTGCATTGCTTCCCCAATCTGCGATTCCCTATCTGTTAAAATGTCTCAAACTAACAAGGTTGTTGGATGTGCAAATTAGCTAGGTTTTATTCAGGTGGTTGGTTTTGTTGGTAATCTGGCTTTCCATCCTTACTTCACAATATCTAAAGGCAGTGTTCCTATGACATCCGAAAGTCATCTACCAATTATTGAGCCCGAGGATAGTCCGGTATTGGCTATTCCACAGTCAGAGTCCGCAGGCGCTGAAGAAAATATGAGGATGCGTGTCCGCATGTTAGAAATGTGGGACGCTTGGTGAAATGGAAAAGAAGCACCCAGTACAATCCCTAGAGTTCCTGAACTGCTTTCCATGATGTGTGGAACCTCCAACATCCCCATCCCCATAACCAACCCATTCATCCTGTTTTGGTACCCCACTATATCAGCCAATTTCACCGGTATGCCTTCTGACGTTCGCCCCCAGTCACCATTTTCGGGGGTACCTTCTACATTATTCACCGCATCGCCAGTCTCTACTATGGCACAACCAACAGTGCCTGGGCCATGCTTCAAGCCTTCAGTTTTCACTTTTTAAGTCCCGCAATTGCAGCTAGACATAGCTCATGTTACCCCAAACTCTTACTCTCAGCACCCGCAATATGAGTCTCCAATGGAACAGGAAAGATCAGTGAGAAACCCAGAGCAACAGGACATGGCTCGGAAGATGAAAAGCCTCGAACAAAGTCTGAAGAACATGCAAGGCCCGAGTGGCCAAAAGAGTGTCTTGTACTCTGATCTATGCATGTTTCCCCATGTTCACTTGCCCGATGGCTTTAAGCCACCAAAATTTGAAAAGTACGACGAGCACGGAGACTTGATCGCTCATCTGAAATGATACTGTAACCAGCTGAGGGGTGCTGGTGAAAAAGAAGAATTATTGATGGCTTATTTTGGGGAGAGCTTGATGAGAATTGCGTCATAATGGTACATGGACTAGGACATCTCCCATTGGCATATATGGGACGACTTGGCCCGAGATTTTGTCCGGAAATTTCAATACAATGTTGATATAGCTCAAGATAGGAATTCCTTGACCAATTTCAAGAAGAAAACCGCGGAAAGTTTCCGTGAATATGCTATCAAGTGGCGTGAGCAAGCAGCTAGAGTGAAACCGCCTATGGATGAGACAGAAATGGTCAATATTTTCTTACAAGTCCAAGAGGTCGATTACTTTCAGAACATGATGTCTGCCAAGGGCAAACCTTTTGTAGAGGCCATAAAAATCGGAGAAATGGTAGAAAATGGCCTGAAAACTAGCCGAATCATAAGTCGATCTGTTTTGAGATCTACCTCCCAATCCATCCAGAACGGCTCGGGGGGTCTAGCAAATCGAAAAAAAGGAAGAAGGAGCCATGATGGCTTCAGGTTCGAGAGGCCCCCGTCGATCCCGTGATCATTCTTACCTGCCTCCCAGAACCCCACAACACTACTACCCCCATTAAACTGCAACATATGCTGTGGCACCACCTCCCTATGCGGTGATGAATGCCCAACCCTATACACGACCACAACAATACTAGAACCAAAATCGAGCTCCACCTCACAGAAATAACCATCCTCACCAAGCTCCATATAATCCCCGTCCACCATAAAACAATTACCAACATAATACACGTCCTCGTGAGCCTCCCAAGAGAAACGACTTCACCCCTATTGGTGAGTCTTACTCTAGCCTGTTTCTAAAATTAATCCAGATGGGTCTATTGCAATCTGTACCTCCAAACCGACAAAATCCAAAATCTCAATCATACCGGCCCGGTACTAGGTGTGCCTATCATTCGGGGGCAGAGGGTCATGCTACAGAGGATTGTTGGACTCTCAAGAGGGTAGTTGAGAATTTGATGGAACAAAAACGAGTGGTGCTGAGGGATGAGGAAGTCCCCAATGTGACTAACAATCCATTACCGGCTCACAACAACGGGCCAGTCATTGGAATGATTTGTGATGATAAAGAGTTTGATCCAACCTTTAAAGCCATCATCGCCATTGTCGATGCAGAGGCAAGACCCAAAGCGGCGGCGAAACAAGCTAGAAATGAGAAGAAAATCACTTAAATTCCTCAAGTTGTAGAAAAAGCTATAGAAACAAAAACTGGGGCAGCACCTTCTAAGGATGCAATTCTCTAAGTTCCCAGGGCCCCAAGGAAAGAACAGGTCACGTCGAACGCTCCCAAAAGATTCGAGCAAAGGAAAGCCGCGCTGAATGCCAAAGTTGTATGTGCCAAAAGGGACTTATGTAGTGCGGGGACCGATAATTCCACCAAGGCTGACTGAGCCCGTGGTTATCAGTCGCGCACCACAGAGCACTGTGAGAGACCCCACTGCAGTTCCCTGGAAGTATAACAAAATAGTAGTTACTTACAAGGGGAAAGAGATTATAGGAGAGGTGAACGAAATAAACCTATCTGGGAGGTACCACAATCCGAAAGAGTTAAAGAAATAAAAATTGAACAAGGAGAAACTGTTACATCCCGTAATTAAATATTAGAATTAGTCGTAGTAATCCATATGAGCTAGAAGGGATTAAGACCATTCATGAGATTATAGAGGATTTGTGACTATGTTACTGTAAGACTCCGTATATTTAACAACATTGATACCGTTAGATATTATGTTAATGTGGTATTTGCTTTTAAGTGGAGTATTTTAGTAAAAGTTTTATAAGTATAATTTTGGATAGTTACCATTATTACTGTTTTGAATATGGTAAATTATACACATAATATAAGAAAGTTTATGAGATTTTCTTTATTGTAAAGATAGAAATTATTTTCTCACAAGAAAAGAAGGTTATCTTTTTACCATTTTAAGAATTAAGCGTACGAGATTTTTTACTCTTTATATGAGACTAGGAAAATTGTAATTTGAGAATATATATGTATTTTTACATGGATGCTTTGATAAAAATAATAGTGTAGGTATTTATTTTATGTGATGTCACATGACCATAATAGTATGATGTATAAAGTATATCAACAATAAGTAGAATTTTAAGTAATTTGAGACAATTCTTAATTGTGTAGATAATTAGTTAATTACCGGGTAGCGGGATATTACCTAATTAATTAATTGATTATAAGATAAGATTAAAATCCCCACCCCACCCCCAAGTGGCAGCAAGTGGAGTAAAATATAGGTAACTCTTTGTGATGACCCAAAAGGTCATCTTACATTTTAGAACTCGAATATGCACTCTTAAGCCTTAAAAATCTTATGTTTACCCTCCTCGATTTGCCTGCACAGTCCGGGCAGGTTTCCAGAAAGCTTTTATGTTGACAATTGATGAAAATAAGAATTTATGCCTTAACAAGTTGATTTTATTTGGCTTCGGTCAATATTTTTGGTAAACGGTCCCCGATCCATATTTTGATAGTCCCGGTGGGTCCATATCGAATTATGGGACCTGGGCGTATGCCCGGAATCGAATTCGGAGGTCCCTAGCTTGAGTTATGAATTTTTGATGAAAATTAAAAGTTTGGAAATTATTTGTTTTAAAAATGGATTGATGTTTGGCATTGTTAGTATCGGGTCTGTATTTTGGTTTCGAAGCCCGATACAAGTTCATTATGATATTTAAGACTTGTCTGTGAAATTTGGTGTCAAACGGAATTGATTTGACGTGATTCGGACGTCCAGTTGAGAAATAAGAAATGTTAAAGTGTTCTTGAGAATTTCATTTGATTTGGTGCTAAATTCTTAGTTCTAGGTGTTATTTTGGCAATTTGATCGAGCGAGCAAGTTCGTAGGATATGTTTAGACTTGTGTGCATATTTGGTTTAGAGCTCCGAGGGCTCGGGTGAGTTTCAGATAGGCTACGGGATGTTTCAGACTTAGAATTTCTCTGGTTTTGCTGTTGCTGGTGCACAAGTATTTTGTGCTTCGCGATCGCGAAGCAACTCTCGTGATCGCGAAGCAACTCTCGCGATCGCGAAGTGTAAACATGGCTGGGAGATAATTTCTTCTTTGCGAACGTGAAGGACTGGTCGCGAACGCGAAGCATTGGGGGTGGTACCCTTCGCGAACACGATCAGTCTCCTGCGAACGTGATAGGTTAAGGGACCTGGGGGACGGGGCCATGTTCTTCTATGCGAACGCGTCCACTGGGTCGCGAACGCATAGAAAGACTCGTGAACGCAAAGGCCATAGGCCGATGTGCATCGCGATCGTGACAGGCCTCTCGTGAACGCGATGAAGGCCTGTCTAGTGTTTTAATTAGGGATTTTGGGGGAATTGGGAATTTTACAAATTTGGGGATTTAGACCTTGATTTGAGGTTGGATTCTGGAACTAATTACATACTCGAGCTCGGGGGTGAATGGGTAAACGGATTTTGGTCCGAATCTCGAGTTTGGACCAAGCGGGCCCGGGGTCGGTTTTTGACTTTTTTTGGAAAAATTTGGGAAATCTGTAATTATTCATTAAAGTTGATTCCTTTAGTGATAATTGATAGTATTAAGCTATTTGTGACTAGATATGAGTGGTTTGGAGGTGGATTCCAAGGAAAAGCTGTGATTGAGAATTAAGTGGCCTTCGAAGCGATGTAAGTGTTGTGTCTAACCCTGACTTGAGGGAATTAGGAATCTTATATTATTTGCTAAGTGAAATTCATGTGAGTGGCGTATATGTAAGGTGACGAGTACTTATGCGCCGCCAATTTACCTGTATTCCATGTTTCTTCCGTTTTCTTATATTGTCTCTTTCCTATGCCTAATTGCTACATGTTTATACTAGTGTTGTTAAATCGATCGTCATTATCATGGTTACGGATTTTCTGTTGGTAATCGAGTATTCATTTAAAAGTTGAGATTTATATTGTGGAACCAAATGTTGAAGTAAGGTTTGTACTTGTTATTCTATCTCCCTGTTGTTATTTATGCATTGCATTATGGTAAGGGAGAGTGTTAATGCACGAAGGGTGATNTGAATTTTTTGTTGGTAAATGAGTATTCATTTAAAAGTTGAGATTTATATTGTGGAACCAAATGTTGAGGTAAGATGTTTACTTGTTATTCTATCTCCCTGTTATTATTTATGCATTGCATTATGGTAAGGGAGAATGTTAAGGCACGAATGGTGATGTCATGCCATATTGTGAGTGTTAATGCACGAAGGGTGACGCCGTGCCATATTGTGAGTGTTAATG
>AWOL01S0408731.1:0-11678 GCA_000715115.1 Nicotiana otophora
TCTCCCTATTAGTATTTTCTATCACTGCAATGGTCAAGGTATCATCCTCTCATACCCCCTGGCTTTTTTATTTAATTTATGCTAGCAACCTTTTATCTGATAGGAAAGTGCTATGGGACCTTTTAGTTGATATCTCTATGAATTTCAACGGTAAATGGTTTGTAGGGGCTGATTTTAGTGAAGCTGAAAGTTAGGGATAAGTTTTGGGGTAACTACATCAACCCTAACAAAAGTAACTTATTTGGGAACTACCTTAATCAATGCAAGCTAGTAGACCTAGGGTACACAGGTTATAAATACACGTGTACCAACAAAAGATACAAGAATAGAAGTAGCATGATTCTAGAGAGAATTTATAGATGCTTTGCTAATGATTGCTGGATCTCTGAGTACTCTAAGGCTAATGTTACCCACCTACCTAGGACCCACTCTGACCAACGTCCTTGCTCATTAGATTGAAGGGTGAGCCTGTTAATACTGCTAATAGGCCCTTTAGATTTGAGTCAATGTGGTGTAGCTACCATTTCTTCCCCAATCATATCTTGGATTCTTTTCCCCCTAACTCATCTCTTATCTAGTCAACACATCTCTTTAAGGCTAGAGTCACTCAGTGGAATAGGCATACTTTTGGTAATATTTCCATAAAAAGAGGAGGCTTATGGCGAGAATAGCCTGGCATCCAAAAATACCCCAACTAGCAGTTCAGTGATTTCCTCATAAATCTTGAAAACAGTCTAATTGATGAGCTTGACTCAATCCTTAAGAATGAGGAAGATTTATGGAACTGAAATCATGAATTAACTGGCTAAGTGATGGTGATGCTAACACTAGATTCTTCCATACTTTCACTTTCAATAGGAGAAGAAGAAACATAATCTTCTCTCTAAAGGATAAGCTGGAAATTTGAAACATGACTAACAGGAAATCAATGTTTCTATCCTAAACTACTTCAGACTCTTGTACACCTCTTCACACACACACAATCACCTATACATACCAGCTGCCCAAATGGCCAAACACATACACTATATAACTTTCAAAGGGACATCCTGAGCACACCTCTTAGGGATAGTGAAATAATGAGGACCATCTTCTCCTTCAAGCCTTTCAAAGCTCCTGGGCCAGATGGTATGCACCCTTTCTTCTATCAAAAATACTAGAACATAGTAGGAAAGTATGTCATTGACTTCTACAAGAGGAGCTTTTAATCCCACACAATGCATCACGCTATGAATGTAACCTTGCTATGTCTCATCCCCAAGTGGCCTCAGGCCTCAGTGCTCAAGAACTTCAGAAACATAAGGATTTGTAACACCATCTATAAAACTGTAACCCACATTGTTAATAGGATCAAACCTTTCCTCCCAGACATAATTAATAGGTCCTAGACAAATTAGTTTCCTATCCAATAGGAGAGCCTCTGATAATGCTATAATTATTCAGGAATACATCACTCATTTTGGGAAAATGAGAGGGAAACATGCTAACATGATTTTAAAGATTGATCTAGAAAAGGCTTTTGATAGGATTGAGTGGTCTTTCATTAGAGAAACACTCCAAGTCTTCAATTTCTCTCCTGAACTTATCAAGCTCATCCTCTCATGTGTCACTTCCTCCTTAATTTCTATCCTAGTGAATGGTGGAAAAACATACTCCTTCCACCTAGCAAGGGGAATCAAAAAAGGAGACCTTATTTCACCATACCTATTTATCATGTGCATGGATAGACTTTCCAGGCTCATTGATAATGCAGTCTATACCAAACAGTGGCTACCAATCAGTATCAACAAGTCTAGCCCTAAGATCTCCCATTTTTTCTTTGTTGATGACCTAACTCTATTTGCAAGAGCTGACTCCAAGAACTCTAACACAATCATCCATATTCGGAACTCCTTCAATGATGCATCATGGGAAAAATTTAGCTCACTAAGTCCAGGATCTTCTCCTCCTCTAACTGTAAACCTGATCACATAGAGGCACTTACTGCATACCTCTCCATCCAAGCCACCTCCTCCATTGGTAAATACCTGGGCTTTCCTATATTCCACAAGAGACCAACCAATAGTGACTTTCAATTCATCATTGATAATATGCAATCTTAACTGGCTGGGTGGAAAATAAGCTACCTGAACATGACTGGCAGAACCACCCTGGACAAAGTATCACTGCGCAACATCTCAAGTCATGTCATGCAGTTCATCAAATTACCTTCCAAAACATCCAAGCTGATTGACAGGGTCCAAAGAACTTTCATTTTGGAAAGAGCACCACATTCAATAGAAAATAAATGCACTTGTGGGCTGGGAAAGGGTTACAACACCAAAGAGCCAGGGGGGATTGGGTCTGCAAAAAGTGGAGTCCAAGAATAGGGTATTTCATGTTGGCTTAGCATGGAGGATATTCCATAATACCTCATCACTCTGGGCAAGAGTCCTCAAATCCAAACACTGTAATTGGAACCATATTACAAAAAATCCAAATCTTCAATTTGGCAGTGTATTCTCATATGATGGGATATATGCATGCATGTTAGTATGGTGGGTCGTTAACAAAGGGGAAAGGGTGGGTTTTTTTAATGATGCTTGTATACCAAATAATACATCCATCATAAATATGTTTGGGGGTCCTCTAACCTTAAATGACCTAACTGTCAAGGTGGCCACCATCTACAATAATGGGGAATGGAATATCTCTTCCCTTTCCTTTGGTCTCCCTGACAACATCATGAATCTGATTACATCTACATTCACTCCTACTAATTCAGTCAAGGAGGATAAGATGATTTGGGGTCTGACTCCCAATGACATCTTTACCACAAAATCTTCCTACACCTTCCTTAGCAGTAAAGTTGATCCAAATATTTCTAGGAATGAAAATAACTTCAACTAGATCTGGAGGTTAAAAATTCCCAGTAAGGTCAAAACCTTCATCTGGCTATTGTATCATGGAATACTGCCTACTGGAGCTCTCCTCCACATGATTGGGGTTAACTGTAATCTTGCATGTTGTTTGTGCTCCTCTACTCCTAAAACATGTGCCCATATCTTCCTCGATTGTCTTAATGCTAAGTTATTGTGGTATAATCTCTCCACACAAAGTACAACTGCCAGCCAATTACAGCCCAATCATGGTCCAACACATGGACCAACCTAAAGAAAAAGCCATTCAATAACATCATATCCTGGGACGTTATCCTCCCCTTCTGCTTCTGGCACATATGGTTTACAAGGAACCGCAACCTCTTACAGAAAAGTAAGGATCCCATCTCTACTTCTAACACCATTGTAAAGGTCATTGAATACTACATAGTAACAGGCATGGAGAAATTGAGGAATGTAGTTACTATAGGTGTTAAATGGGAACCTCCACCTAGGGGTCATTATAAACTTAACACTAATGGGGCAGCTCTAGGTAACCTAGGGATAGGTGGCATTGGGAGTGTCTTTAGGACCTCCAGTGGAGACTGGATCCTAGACTTCCTAGAAAATATGCCTAACACCACCAATACCCTGGCCGAGTTAACTGTCCTTTTAAGGGGACTTCAAATTGCAAAGAAAAAGGGGNGTTGATGACCTAACTCTATTTACAAGAGCTGACTCCAGGAACTCTAACACAATCATCCATATTCGGAACTCCTTCAATGATGCATCATGGGAAAAATTTAGCTCACTAAGTCCAGGGTCTTCTCCTCTTCTAACTGTAAACCTGATCACATAGAGGCACTTACTGCATACCTCTCCATCCAAGCCACCTCCTCCATTGGTAAATACCTGGGCTTTCCTATATTCCATAAGAGACCAACCAATAGTGACTTTCAATTCATCATTGACAATATGCAATCTTAACTGGCTGGGTGGAAAATAAGCTACCTGAACATGACTGGCAGAACCACCCTGGACAAAGTATCACTGCGCAACATCTCAAGTCATGTCATGCAGTTCATCAAATTACCTTCCAAAACATCCAAGCTGATTGACATGGTCCAAAGAACTTTCATTTTGGAAAGAGCACCACATCCAATAGAAAACAAATGCACTTGTGGGCTGGGAAAGGGTTACAGCACCAAAGAGCCAGGGGGGATTGGGTCTACAAAAAGTGGAGTCCAAGAATAGGGTATTTCATGTTGGCTTAGCATGGAGGATATTCCATAATACCTCATCAGTCTGGGCAAGAGTCCTCAAATCCAAACACTGTAATTGGAACCATATTACAAAAAATCCAAATCTCCAATTTGGCAGTGTATTCTTATATGATGGGATATATGCATGCAGGTTAGTATGGTGGGTCGTTAACAAAGGAAAAATGGTGGGTTTTTTTAATGATGCTTGTATACTAAATAATACATCCATCATAAATATGTTTGGGGGTCCTCTAACCTTAAATGACCTAACTGTCAAGGTGGCCACCATCTACAATAATGGGGAATGGAATATCTCTTCCCTTTCCTTTGGTCTCCCTGACAACATCATGAATCTGATTACATCTACATTCACTCCTACTAATTCAGTCAAGGAGGATAAGATGATTTGGGGTCTGACTCCCAATGACATCTTTACCACAAAATCTTCCTACACCTTCCTTAGCAGTAAAGTTGATCCAAATATTTCTAGGAATGAAAATAACTTCAACTAGATCTGGAAGTTAAAAGTTTCCAGTAAGGTCAAAACCTTCATCTGGCTATTGTATCATGGAATACTGCCTACTGGAGCTCTCCTCCACATGATTGGGGTTAACTATAATCTTGCATGTTATTTGTGCTCCTCTACTCCTAAAACATGTGCCCATATCTTCCTCGATTGTCTCAATGCTAAGTTATTGTGGCATAATCTCTCCACACAAAGTACAACTGCCAGCCAACGGCAGAATCCCAACTTTACAGTCCAATCATGGTCCAACACATGGACCAACCTAAAGAAAAAGCCATTCAATAACATCATATCCTGGGACGTTATCCTTCCCTTCTGCTTCTGGCACATATGGTTTACAAGGAACCACAACCTCTTACAGAAAAGTAAGGATCCCATCTCTACTTCTAACACCATTGTAAAGGTCATTGAATACTACATAGTAACAGGCATGGAGAAATTGAGGAATGTAGTTACTATAGGTGTTAAATGGGAACCTCCACCTAGGGGTCATTATAAACTTAACACTAATGGGGCAACTCTAGGTAACCTAGTTATATGTGGCATTGGGAGTGTCTTTAGGACCTCCAGTGGAGACTGGATCCTAGACTTCCTAGAAAATATGCCTAACACCACCAATACCCTGGCCGAGTTAACTGTCCTTTTAAGGGGACTTCAAATTGCAAAGAAAAAGGGGCCCTAACGCCACTGGAAATAGCTACCGACTATACAGAGGTAAAAATAATGCTAATAACCGGCAATAACATTTATGAATCTATTGTTTCTGAATGCAAGTTGTTGATCCAAAGGATGGGCAGAACAATGGTGAAACAAAGCTACAGAGAACAGAATAGGGTGACTGCCGTGCTAGCAAAGGAAGGAGAAAAAATAATTTTTTTGGGAAGAACAACAATGCTGGCAGTTCATTCGGTGTTTGCAAATGAATTTTTTTGAACAGACATCCTAGGTACTACTATGTTCTAACATGGGGGGAGGGGGGTCTAGTACCCCTAACAATCCTAACTTTGCTAACTAATTATTAATATATTCTAATCCCTTTCACCAAAAAAAAAAAAGATAAAGCAAGAGCTTTTAGAAGAGCCAAAGGTATAGCTCAACAAAATCAATAGCCAAATGGGTCGCCCGGAACTTCAAAGGTTGGAGCAAAATATCTGTTATAGAAGAGGGTTCAAATAAACATCACAAAAAATACCTGATGATCAATAGTGGCTGTTGGTATTCCTCATTCTTTTCAAAAATATTACATACTTTGTTTAAAAATACATTGTATGTTTATATATTTCAAGAAAAAACACATATAACTCTCTAAAATGACAATGTAAAACATAGTCCGAATTTAATATGAAAAAGCTATACAGAGAAATTATACTCATTAAAATAAAGTTGATCTAGAAAATACTTAGATATTCATTATCAGCTATACTCATCTTTTCATACTTAGTTTTTGTTTCAAAATATATTGGGAAAAAAATTAAAAAACAATTCTTTTAAAAAATAAATAAGTTATTTCATTCTTCTAGATAATTAAAATATTCCTAGGAATTTATCTGCAGTGTCAATGTAATTTATTGAGAATTAATAGAAGCGTTAATTAAATATACTGCAATTAGTAGATTAACTCCTTATAAAATCTAAGCAAAGGAATAAAAACATTTATGTTCACAGGTATTGTAAAAAATTTCTTTACTTGTTTTTGGATTAGAAATGAATTTATTCACACTAACAATTCAAGCGTTAATTAAATATACTGAAATTTGAAGGACTAATGCATGATTAAAATTTCTTTACTTTTGTTTTTAGTGATTAGCTGTTTCAGTCTTGAGTTTTAACGCACTTTTAATAGATTGGCCTTATTAAAAGCTGGCCATCTGAATAGGTTTCACATAGAACAATTATCACTTATAGCCAACCGAGAAAAATTAATGACAATCGGTAGTCACAAAATAAGCCATACAATTAATAGCTCAAAATCAATTATAAAGGTTAGCCCAAATCCACTTCCACTCTTCCCCTTCAAATTTCAAACTTTTCAACTCCGTAACCACTAGATGCACCCTAGTTAAAAAAACAAATCAACTACATTTCCCTATTTCCACTCCTTTTTAGATAGTTTTTAGATAAAAGATAATTGGATTATACTGATTTGCCTGAAACAAATTTTTGAGAGCAATATGAAGCATTTGAGTGAACAGCCGCCGGTAACATCCCAAAAATATTTTTATAGGGTGGAGAATACGATGACGCCTCATGCGGATAATCTGATTCGTGTGTTTAAAATCGGTGACGAACCGGATTCATCCATATGCAAGGTTGTTTATAATATCAAAACCCCCAAAAACAGTAAATAAAACGAGAAGAAAGAGTCGCCTGATTTAATGGAGGGTCGCTAGTGTTTGAGTTTTTGTCCAGATCTAAAGCCAACGAGATCGAGCACAGTGAGTTAGACTGACTGGGTTTTGTTTCGATTTCACGATTTGTGGTGAGGTCGAAGATGGAGCCTGTACATCATTAGTATTAATACTACAATTATTGAGATTTGACAAATCTTGTATTCAATTCTTGAAACCTTCAACTTAAAGACAAGAAAAAAATCACTCCAAATCAAGTAGTAGTCCCAAAAGTTTGACTAATGTAGAGGTAGACCTCACGTCTTACATTTTTAGATTATGTATTAGACTGGAGAGCATTTCTTTTGAATATTGGTATATTACGAAATATATACAAAATAGACTATCACTATACAAAAATTATACAAAAAAGACTGTCACTATACAATTTATATGTAATAAACTGTCACTGTACAAAATATATACAAAAATAGACTGTCATTATACAAAAAATATACTAAATAAACTGTCACTATACAAAATATATACAAAATAGATTGTCACTATACAAACATATATTACATAGACTACCACTATATAATTTATATACAATAAACTGTCTCTATACAAAATATATACAAAGTAGACTCTCACTATACAAAAAATATACAAAATAGACTGTCACCACATAAAAAAATATATAAAATAGACTCTTACTATAAAAATAATATACAAAATAGATATTTCGGACTATTAGATCTAATATATTTGGGCCGGAAAACTATTTCGTGTNCTGTCACCATATAAAAATATATATAAAATAGACTCTCACTATAAAAACAATATACAAAATAGATATTTCGGACTATTAGATGTAATATATTTGAGCCGGAGAACTATTTCGTGTCAATAAAAAAAGATATAAGCTATTATAATTTTGATGGGTTATAGATGGTCATTTTCTTTATCATATATATGGTCATCTAAACGGCCCACGTCTCACATACTTTGTATTTTATGCGCACGTTTTACATACTATGTATTTTGTTTTATTTGTTATCTTTATTAAAGTGTTTCATTTGTATTATATTTATAGAATGTATATTTACATTTTTGAATAAAAAAAGGTTCCTTAAATAATGCTTGCTTGAAGGGTAAAATAGTCCTCCAGCATTTGTGATGGTTATTTTAGTCTTTTGATTTTTATTGTGAGGTTTCACACTTATAATATAGTACTAATAATCTTAGTGTACGTGTGATGCGCATGTATTTTGCATCTTCAAAAGTGCACACAATATAGAACAAAATAAATAATGTGAAATAACAATTGATGTCGAAATAGATGCAATAACTTTTAAAATAAAAGTATAAATACTTTTACGTTAACACAATAGATAAATTCAAACAATTGAATGTTTTCTAAATCTTCAAAGACGAGGGATTTAGATGAGTTATTTATTTATTACTAACTGTGATTATATATATTTTATTTTATGAAATAATGATATGTTATGTTGTTGTATGTAACCTAATTTATCATATTTGAGTTTTACTTTTTTTTTTTGAAGCAAGGGAAAAATATTTACCGCAATTATTTTGTTACTTTTCTTAAAAGGAAAATATAAATCTCTTCCTTATTCGCTAATCCTTTTTTGGAGGAAAAGGTTTGTGTACTATCTTTTTTTGGTGAATTGCTCATATATAAGTCAAGTGACCAAATCATATTATTGTATCTCTTTTTATATTTTTCTATTTGTCATGTGATTAATTATATTTTAAAGTTTGTTTTGTGAACTTTTGCATTACACATACTCCATCCGTTCCAATTTATGTGAACTTGTTTGATTGGGCACGGAGTTTAAGAAAAAATAAAGACTTTAGGAATNATCTGGTTCGTGTGTTTAAAATCGGTGACGAACCGGATTCATCCATATGCAAGGTTGTTTATAATATCAAAACCCCCAAAAATAGTAAATAAAACGAGAAGAAAGAGTCGCCTGATTTAATGGAGGGTCGCTAGTGTTTGAGTTTCTGTCCAGATCTAAAGCCAACGAGATCGAGCACAGTGAGTTAGACTGACTGGGTTTTGTTTCGATTTCACGATTTGTGGTGAGGTCGAAGATGGAGCCTGTACATCATTAGTATTAATACTACAATTATTGAGATTTGACAAATCTTGTATTCAATTCTTGAAACCTTCAACTTAAAGACAAGAAAAAAATCACTCCAAATCAAGTAGTAGTCCCAAAAGTTTGACTAATGTAGAGGTAGACCTCACGTCTTACATTTTTAGATTATGTATTAGACTGGAGAGCATTTCTTTTGAATATTGGTATATTACGAAATATATACAAAATAGACTATCACTATACAAAAATTATACAAAAAAGACTGTCACTATACAATTTATATGTAATAAACTGTCACTGTACAAAATATATACAAAAATAGACTGTCATTATACAAAAAATATACTAAATAAACTGTCACTATACAAAATATATACAAAATAGATTGTCACTATACAAACATATATTACATAGACTACCACTATATAATTTATATACAATAAACTGTCTCTATACAAAATATATACAAAGTAGACTCTCACTATACAAAAAATATACAAAATAGACTGTCACCACATAAAAAAATATATAAAATAGACTCTTACTATAAAAATAATATACAAAATAGATATTTCGGACTATTAGATCTAATATATTTGGGCCGGAAAACTATTTCGTGTCAATAAAAAGAGATATAGGCTATTATAATTTTGATGGGTTATAGATGGTCATTTTCTTTATCATATATATGGTCATCTAAACGGCCCACGTCTCACATACTTTGTATTTTATGCGCACGTTTTACATACTATGTATTTTGTTTTATTTGTTATCTTTATTAAAGTGTTTCATTTGTATTATATTTATAGAATGTATATTTACATTTTTGAATAAAAAAAGGTTCCTTAAATAATGCTTGCTTGAAGGGTAAAATAGTCCTCCAGCATTTGTGATGGTTATTTTAGTCTTTTGATTTTTATTGTGAGGTTTCACACTTATAATATAGTACTAATAATCTTAGTGTACGTGTGATGCACATGTATTTTGCATCTTCAAAAGTGCACACAATATAGAACAAAATAAATAATGTGAAATAACAATTGATGTCGAAATAGATGCAATAACTTTTAAAATAAAAGTATAAATACTTTTACGTTAACACAATAGATAAATTCAAACAATTGAATGTTTTCTAAATCTTCAAAGACGAGGGATTTAGATGAGTTATTTATTTATTACTAACTGTGATTATATATATTTTATTGTATGAAATAATGATATGTTATGTTGTTGTATGTAACCTAATTTATCATATTTGAGTTTTACTTTTTTTTTTGAAGCAAGGGAAAAATATTTACCGCAATTATTTTGTTACTTTTCTTAAAAGAAAAATATAAATCTCTTCCTTATTCGCTAATCCTTTTTTGGAGGAAAAGGTTTGTGTACTATCTTTTTTTGGTGAATTGCTCATATATAGGTCAAGTGACCAAATCATATTATTGTATCTCTTTTTATATTTTTCTATTTGTCATGTGATTAATTATATTTTAAAGTTTGTTTTGTGAACTTTTGCATTACACATACTCCCTCCGTTCCAATTTATGTGAACTTGTTTGATTGGGCACGAAGTTTAAGAAAAAATAAAGACTTTTGAAATTTATGGTCCTAAACAAGCCAAAAGGGGGGCAGAGTATTTGTGTGGTTATAAAAACTTCTCATTAAGGGTAGAATTGTAAGTTTAAGCAAAATTGTTTCCAAATTTAGAAAGGGGTCATTCTTTTTGGAACAGACCAAAAAGGAAATAGGTTCACATAAACTGGAACAGAGGGAGTAGTTAATTTAATTTCAACAAATTAAATTTAATTAATTTGATAATGACCATAAGGTTTGAACTCCACAATGACTAACAATCATTCTAAACTAAACCTAGCTCCGCCCACGGGTAGTGCGCCCGAGGTCTGATACACGATAGTGGCATGCCCTGGAGTCTAAGTGGTAGGGGTCTGTGCTCCCCCTCCCACCTCAGATGTGGCTGGGTCCGCTGGAAATAAACTAGACTAAGTCATAGAATCCATGAACTGCAGCCCATGACCTCCTGGAATCCCGGTGCAGACATGAAATCCACTAGGACTTGCTCTGCTGCAGGTACTGCGTCCTGCTCCTCAATAATAGTTGTGCCTCTACTGGATCCACTAGTGGCACAACTGGAACAACTCTCGGACATCCTCTCTCTCTACTACGAGCTGGAGCCTTCCCTCGGCCTCTGCCTTGGCCTCTAGCAACAGGGTGAGCAGCTCCTCCATGATCGGGTACAGTTGATGCGCGCGTCCTCGCCATCTAGGAGAAAATAAGAGAAAGATACTTAGTACAACATCAACTGTATAATAGGAGATGAAGAGAGAGTAGTTTCCTAACACCCTATAGCCTTTCGAAGATAAGTACGGACGTTTCGGCACCGATCCACAAGACTCTATTAGGTGCTCATAACTTGTGAGACCTACTTGAACCTAGTGCTGTGATACCATGTTGTCACGACCCAATTTCTCCTATAGACCGTGATGGCAACCAATATTGCCACTAGGCAAGCCAACGGTGAACTAATTACGTGATTACCCTTTTAAATAAAATTTCCAAGT
>AWOL01S0408753.1:0-28763 GCA_000715115.1 Nicotiana otophora
AGCACATGAAAATATGGGAATCGGGCGGTATTCTAGTGTTTTGGCCGTAAAACGCAAAAGAACCAGGAGCAGTCATGGTGGGTCGGTGACAATGGTTCCTTAGGTCATATTCTATGGCCCGAAAAATTTTTAGGCGATCCAAGTCCGGAGGGCCCGGGACCACTCGGCAGGCGTGGGCTATAGCAGACGAAAATATGGGAATTGGGCGGAATTCTAGTCTTTTGGCCGTAAAATGCAAAAGAACGAGAAATGGTCATCGTGGGGTAGTGACTATGGTTCCTTAGGTCCTATTTGATGGCCCGAAAATATTTTAGGCGATCCGGGTCTGGAGGGCCCGGGCCCACTTGGAAGGCGTGGGCTATAAAACTAGAAAATATGAGAATCGGGCGGAATTCTAGTTTTTTAGCCGTAAAATGCAAAACAAGAGGAGCGATCATGGAGGGGCGATGCATGTAGTTCTTTAGGTCGTATTTGATGGCCCGGGAAAATTTTAGGCGATCCGGGTCTGCGGGTTGGGCCCATTCGGAAGGCGTGGGCTATAGCACACGAAAATAGGAGAATCGGGCGGAATTCTTGTGTTTTGGCCGTAAAACGCAAAAGAACGAGGAACGGTCATGGTGGGGTGGTGAGTATGGTTCCGGGTCGTACTCTATGGCCCAAAACTATTTTAGGCGATCCAGGTCCGGAGGGCCCGGGACCACTCGAAAGGTGTGGGCAATAGCAAACGAAAATATGGGAATCGGGCGGAATTCTAGTTTTTTGGCCGTAAAACTTAAAAGAACGAGGAAAGGTCATGGTGGGGCAGTGACTATGGTTCCTTAGGTCCTATTGGACAGCCCAAAAAATTTTAGGCGATCCGTGACCGGAGGGCCCGGCCCACTCGAAAGGCGTGGGCTATAGCACTCGAAAATATGAGAATCGGGCGGTATTCTAGTTGTTTCGCTGTTAAACGCAAAAAAGGAGGAACGGTCATGGCGGGGCGGTGACCATGGTTCCTAAGGTCTTATTTGATGGACCGAAAAAATTTAAGGCGATCCGGGTCCGGAGGGCCCGGGCCCACTTGGAAGGCTTGGGCTATAGCACACGAAAATATGGGAATCGGGCGGAATTCTAATATTTTGGCCTTAAAACGCAAAAGAATGAGGAACGGTCATGGCAGGGCGGTGAGTATGGTTCCTTAGGTCCTATTGGATGGCCCGAAAATTTTTTAGGCAATTCGGGTCCAGAGGGCCCGGGCCCACCCGGAAGGCGTGGGGTATAGCTCACGCAAATATGGGAATCGGGCGGATTTCTAGTTTCTTTTGGCCGTAAAATGCAAAATAAGAAGAGCGGTCATGGAGGGGCGATGGATGTGGTTCTTTAGGTCGTATTTG
Organism: Nicotiana otophora; assembly: GCA_000715115.1. Lineage (NCBI taxonomy): Eukaryota > Viridiplantae > Streptophyta > Magnoliopsida > Solanales > Solanaceae > Nicotiana > Nicotiana otophora. The sequence goes on from AWOL01S0408753.1 coordinate 1,374, forward strand.
ATGGCCCAGAAAATTTTTAGGCGATTCGAGTCTGGGGGCCGGGCCAACTCGGAAGGCGTGGGCTATAGCACATGAAAATATGGGAATCGGGCGGTATTCTAGTGTTTTGGCCGTAAAACGCAAAAGAACCAGGAGCAGTCATGGTGGGTCGGTGACAATGGTTCCTTAGGTCATATTCTATGGCCCGAAAAATTTTTAGGCGATCCAAGTCCGGAGGGCCCGGGACCACTCGGCAGGCGTGGGCTATAGCAGACGAAAATATGGGAATTGGGCGGAATTCTAGTCTTTTGGCCGTAAAATGCAAAATAACGAGAAATGGTCATCGTGGGGTAGTGACTATGGTTCCTTAGGTCCTATTTGATGGCCCGAAAATATTTTAGGCGATCCGGGTCTGGAGGGCCCGGGCCCACTTGGAAGGCGTGGGCTATAAAACTAGAAAATATGAGAATCGGGCGGAATTCTAGTTGTTTAGCCGTAAAATGCAAAACAAGAGGAGCGATCATGGAGGGGCGATGCATGTAGTTCTTTAGGTCGTATTTGATGGCCCGGGAAAATTTTAGGCGATCCGGGTCTGCGGGTTGGGCCCATTCGGAAGGCGTGGGCTATAGCACACGAAAATAGGAGAATCGGGCGGAATTCTTGTGTTTTGGCCGTAAAACGCAAAAGAACGAGGAACGGTCATGGTGGGGTGGTGAGTATGGTTCCGGGTCGTACTCTATGGCCCAAAACTATTTTAGGCGATCCAGGTCCGGAGGGCCCGGGACCACTCGAAAGGTGTGGGCAATAGCAAACGAAAATATGGGAATCGGGCGGAATTCTAGTTTTTTGGCCGTAAAACTTAAAAGAACGAGGAAAGGTCATGGTGGGGCAGTGACTATGGTTCCTTAGGTCCTATTGGACAGCCCAAAAAATTTTAGGCGATCCGTGACCGGAGGGCCCGGCCCACTCGAAAGGCGTGGGCTATAGCACTCGAAAATATGAGAATCGGGCGGTATTCTAGTTGTTTCGCTGTTAAACGCAAAAAAGGAGGAACGGTCATGGCGGGGCGGTGACCATGGTTCCTAAGGTCTTATTTGATGGACCGAAAAAATTTAAGGCGATCCGGGTCCGGAGGGCCCGGGCCCACTTGGAAGGCTTGGGCTATAGCACACGAAAATATGGGAATCGGGCGGAATTCTAATATTTTGGCCTTAAAACGCAAAAGAATGAGGAACGGTCATGGCAGGGCGGTGAGTATGGTTCCTTAGGTCCTATTGGATGGCCCGAAAATTTTTTAGGCAATTCGGGTCCAGAGGGCCCGGGCCCACCCGGAAGGCGTGGGGTATAGCTCACGCAAATATGGGAATCGGGCGGATTTCTAGTTTCTTTTGGCCGTAAAATGCAAAATAAGAAGAGCGGTCATGGAGGGGCGATGGATGTGGTTCTTTAGGTCGTATTTGATGGCCCAGAAAATTTTTAGGCGATTCGAGTCTGGGGGCCGGGCCAACTCGGAAGGCGTGGGCTATAGCACATGAAAATATGGGAATCGGGCGGTATTCTAGTGTTTTGGCCGTAAAACGCAAAAGAACCAGGAGCAGTCATGGTGGGTCGGTGACAATGGTTCCTTAGGTCATATTCTATGGCCCGAAAAATTTTTAGGCGATCCAAGTCCGGAGGGCCCGGGACCACTCGGCAGGCGTGGGCTATAGCAGACGAAAATATGGGAATTGGGCGGAATTCTAGTCTTTTGGCCGTAAAATGCAAAATAACGAGAAATGGTCATCGTGGGGTAGTGACTATGGTTCCTTAGGTCCTATTTGATGGCCCGAAAATATTTTAGGCGATCCGGGTCTGGAGGGCCCGGGCCCACTTGGAAGGCGTGGGCTATAAAACTAGAAAATATGAGAATCGGGCGGAATTCTAGTTGTTTAGCCGTAAAATGCAAAACAAGAGGAGCGATCATGGAGGGGCGATGCATGTAGTTCTTTAGGTCGTATTTGATGGCCCGGGAAAATTTTAGGCGATCCGGGTCTGCGGGTTGGGCCCATTCGGAAGGCGTGGGCTATAGCACACGAAAATAGGAGAATCGGGCGGAATTCTTGTGTTTTGGCCGTAAAACGCAAAAGAACGAGGAACGGTCATGGTGGGGTGGTGAGTATGGTTCCGGGTCGTACTCTATGGCCCAAAACTATTTTAGGCGATCCAGGTCCGGAGGGCCCGGGACCACTCGAAAGGTGTGGGCAATAGCAAACGAAAATATGGGAATCGGGCGGAATTCTAGTTTTTTGGCCGTAAGACTTAAAAGAACGAGGAAAGGTCATGGTGGGGCAGTGACTATGGTTCCTTAGGTCTTATTGGACAACCCAAAAAATTTTAGGCGATCCGTGACCGGAGGGCCCGGCCCACTCGGAAGGCGTGGGCTATAGCACTCGAAAATATGAGAATCGGGCGGTATTCTAGTTGTTTCGCTGTTAAACGCAAAAAAGGAGGAACGGTCATGGCGGGGCGGTGACCATGGTTCCTAAGGTCTTATTTGATGGACCGAAAAAATTTAAGGCGATCCGGGTCCGGAGGGCCCGGGCCCACTTGGAAGGCTTGGGCTATAGCACACGAAAATATGGGAAATAGGCGGAATTCTAATATTTTGGCCTTAAAACGCAAAAGAATGAGGAACGGTCATGGCGGGGCGGTGACTATGGTTCCTTACGTCGTATTCTATGGCCCGAAAAAATTTTTAGGCGATCCGAGTCTAGGGGCCGGGCCAACTCGGAAGGCGTGGGCTATAGCACACAAACATATGGGAATCGGGCGGCATTCTAGTGTTTTGGCCGTAAAACGCAAAAGGACGAAGAACAGTCATGGTGGGGCGGTGAATATGGTTGCTTAGGTCGTATTCTATGGCCTGAAAAATTTTTAGGCAATCCGGGTCCGGAGGGCCCGGGCCCACTCGTAAGGCGTGGGCTATATAGCACACAGAAATATGGGAATCGGGCAGAATTCCAGTTTTTTGGGGGTAAAACGCAAAAGAATGAGGAACGGTCATGGTGGGGCTGTGACTATGGTTCCTTAGAACCTATGTGATGGCCCAAAATAATTTTAGGCGATCCGGGTCTAGAGGGCCCGGGCCCACACGGAAGGCGTGTGCAATAGCACACGAAAATTCGAGAATCGGGCAAAATTCTAGTGCTTTGGCTGTGAAATGCAAAGAAACGAGGAACGGTTATGGCGGGGCGGTAAATATGGGTCCTTAGGTCCTATTTGATGGCCCAAAACAATTTTAGGTGATCCGGGTCCGAAGGGCCCGGGCCCACTCGAAAGGCGTGGGCTATAGCACACGCAAATATGGGAATCGGGCGGAATTCCACTTTTTTGGCCGTAAAATGCAAAGAATTAGGAACGGTCATGGTGGGGATATGACTATGGTTCCTTAGGTCCTATTTGATGGCCCGAATATTTTTTAAGCGATCCGGGTCCGGAGGGCCCGTGCCCACACGGAAGGCGTGGGCTATAGCAAATGAAAATATGGGAATCGGGCGGAATTCTAGTGCTTTGGCCGTGTAATGCAAAGAAACAAGGAACGGTTATGGCTGGGCAGTGAATATGGTTCTTTAGATCGTATTTGATGGCCCAAAAAAGTTTTAGGGGATACGGGTCTGGGGGCCGGGCCCACTCGGAAGGCGTGGGCAACAACACATGAGAATATGAGAATTGGGCCTAATTCTAGTTTTTTGGCCGTAAAATGCAAAAGAACGAGGAACGGTCATGGTGGGGCTGTGACTATGGTTCCTTAGGTCCTATTTGATGGCCCAAAAAATTTTTAGGCGATCCGGGACCGGAGGACCCAGGCCTACTCGGAAGGCATGGGCTTTCGCACTCGAAAATATGGGAATCGGGCAGAATTCTAGTTTTTTGGCTTTAAAATACAAAAGAACGAGGAACGGTCATGGAGGGGTGGTGACTATGGTTCCTCAGGTCGTATATGATGGCCCAAAAATTTTTAGGCCATCCGGGTCCGGAGGGCCCGGTCCCACTCGGAAGGAATGGGCTATAGTACTCGAAAATATGGGAATCGTGTAGAAATCTAGTTTTGGCCGTAAAACGCAAACATATGAGGAACGGTTATGGCGGGGCGGTGACTAAGGTTCCTTAGATCCTATTTGATGGCCCGCAAAGATTTTAGGCGATCCGAGTCCTTAGGTCCTATTTGATGGCCCAAAACAATTTTAGGTGATCCGGGTCCGAAGGGCCCGGGCCCACTCGAAGGCGTGGGCTATAGCACACGAAAATATGGCTATCGGGCGGAATTTAGTTTTTTGGTCGTAAAACGCAAAACAATGAGGAACGGTCATGGCGGGGCAGTGACTATGGTTCCTAAGGTCTTATTTGATGGCCCGAAAAAATTTTAGGCAATCCGGGTTCGGAGGGCCCGGGCCCACTTGGAAGGCTTGGGCTATAGCACACGAAAATATAGGAATCGGGCGGAATTCTAGTTGTTTGGCCTTAAAACACAAAATAACGAGGCACGGACATGGCGGGGAGGTGACTATGGTTCCTTACGTCGTATTCTATGGCCAGAAAAATAATTTAGGCGATCCGGGTCCGGTGGGCCCGGGCCCATTCGGAAGGCGTGGGCTATAGCACACGAAAATATGGGAATCGGGCGGAATTCTAGTTTTTTGGCTGTAAAATGCAAAAGAACGAAGAACGATCATGGTGGGGTGGTGACTATGGTTCCTTAGGTCCTATTTAATGGCCCGAAAATTTTTTAGACGATCCCGGTCCGTAGGGCCATGGCCCACTTGGAAGGCGTGGGCTATAACACACGAAAATATGGGAATCGGGCGGAATTCTATTGTTTTGGACGTAAAACGCTAAAGCAAACAAGGAACGGTCATGGTGGGGCGGTGAATATGGTTCTTTAGGTCATATTTGATGGCCCGAAAAAGTTTTTGGCGATCCGGGTCAGGGGGCCGGGCCCACTTGGAAGGCATGGGCTATAGCACACGAAAATAAGGGAATCGGGCGGAAGTCTAGTTTTTTGGCCTTACAACGCAAAAGAACGAGGAACGGTCATGGCGGGGGCGGTGACTATGGTTCCTTTGGTCGTATTCTATGGCCTTAAAACTTTTTAGGCAATCCGGGACCGGAGGGCCCGAGCCCACTCGTAAGGCGTGGGCTATAGCACACGGAAATATGGAAATCGGGCGGAATTCTAGTTTTTTGGCCGTACAACGCAAAAGAACGAGGAACTGTCATGGTGGGGCTGTGGCTATGGTTCCTTAGGTAATATTTGTTGGCCCGAAAAAATTTTAGGCGATCCGAGTCCGAAGGGCCCGGGCCCACTCGGAAGGCGTGGGCTATCGCACTAGAAAATATGGGAATCGCGCAGAATTCTAGTTTTTTGGCTTTAAAATACAAAGGAACGAGGAACGGTTATGGAGGGGCGGTGAATATGGTTCTTTAGGTCGTATTTGATGGCCCGGAAAATTTTTAGGCGATCCGAGTCTGGGGGCCTGGCCCACTCGGAAGGCGTGGGCTGTAGCACATGAAAATATGAGAATTGGGCAAAATTCTAGTTTTTTGGCCGAAAAACGCAAAAGAACGAGGAACGGTCATGGAGGGGTGGTGAGTATGGTTCCTTAGGTCCTATTTGATGGCCCGTAAAATTTTAAGACGATCCGGGTCCGGAGGGCCATGTCCCACTCGGAAGGCATGGGCAATAGCACACGAAAATTTGGGAATCAGGCGGAATTCTAGTGTTTTGGCCATAAAACACAAAAACAAATAAGGAACGGTCATGGCGGGGCGGTGAATATGGCCCGGAAAAGTTTTAGGCGATCCGGTTTAGGGTGCCGGGCCCACTTGGAAGGCGTGGGCTATAGCATACGAAAATATGGAAATCGGGTAGAATTCTAGTTTTTTGGCCGTAAAACGCAAAAGAACGAGGAACGGTCATGGTGGGGCTGTGACTATGGTCCCTTAGGTCCTATTGAATTGCCCAAAATTTTTTTAGGTGATCCGGGTCTGGAGGGCCTAGGCCTACTCGGAAGGTGTGGGCTATCGCACTCGAAAATATGGGAATCGGGTAGAATTCTAGTTTTTTGGCTTTAAAATACAAAAGAACGAGGAACGGTCATGGAGGGGAGGTGACTATGGTTCCTTAGGTCGTATATGATGGACAGAAAAATTTTTAGGCCATCCGGGTCCGGAGGGCCCGGTCCCACTCGGAAGGCATGGGCTATAGTACTCGAAAATATGGGAATCGTGTAGAAATCTAGTTTTGGCCGTAAAATGCAAACATATGAGGAACGGTTATGGCGGGGCGGTGACTAAGGTTCCTTAGATCCTATTTGATGGCCCGCAAAAATTTTAGGCGATCCGGGTCCTTGGGGCCAGGCCCACTCGAAAGGCGTTGGCTATAGCACACGAAAATATGGCAATCGAGCGGAATTTAGTTGTTTGGTCGTAAAACGCAAAACAATGAGGAATGGCAATGGAGGGGAAGTGACTATGGTTCCTAAGGTCTTATTTGATGACCCGAAAAAATATTAGGCGATCCGGGTTCGGAGGGGCCCGGGCCCACTTGGAAGGCTTGGGCTATAGCACACGAAAATATGGGAATCGGGCGGAATACTAGTTTTTTTGCCTTAAAATGCAAAATAACGAGGAACGGACATGGCGGGTCGGTGACTATGGTTCCTTACATCGTATTCTATGGCCAGAAAATAAATTTAGGCGATCCGGGTCTGGAGGGCCCGGGCCCATTCGGAAGGCGTGGGCTATAGCACACGAAAATATGGGAATCAGGCAGAATTCTAGTGTTTTGGCCGTAAAACACAAAAGAACGAAGAACGATCATGGTGGGGTGGTGACTATGGTTCCTTAGGTCCTATTTAATGGCCCGAAAAAAGTTTAGATGATCCGGGTCCGGAGGGCCATGGCCCACTTGGAAGGCGTGGGCTATAGCATACGAAAATATGGGAATCGGGCGGAATTCTAGTATTTAGGACGTAAAACGCAAAAGCAAACAAGGAACGGTCATGGGGGGGGTGAATATGGTTCTTTAGGTCGTATTTGATGGCCCGGAAAAGTTTTTGGCGATCCGGGTCAGGGGGCCAAGCCCACTTGGAAGGCGTGGGCTATAGCACATGAAAATAAGGGAATCGGGCAGAATTCTAGTTTTTTTGCCTTATAACGCAAAAGAACGAGGAACGGTCATGGCGGGGAAGTAACTATGGTTCCTTAGGTCGTATTTAATGGCCCAAAAATTTTTTAGGCGATCAGGGTCCGGAGGGCCCGGGCCCACTCGTAAGGCGTGGGTTATAGCACACTGAAATATGGGAATCGGACGGAATTCTAGTCTTTTGGCCGTAAAACGCAAAAGAACGAGGAATGGTCATGGTGGGCCTGTGACTATGGTTCCTTAGGTAATATTGGATGGCCCGAAAAAATTTTAGGCGATCCGGGTCCGGAGGGCCCGGGCCCACTCGGAAGGCGTGGGCTATCGTACTCGAAAATATGGGAATCGCGCAGAATTCTAGTTTTTTGGCTTTAAAATACAAAAGAACGTGGAACGGTTATTGCAGGACGGTGACTATGGTTCCTTAGGTCGTATATGATGGTCCGAAAAAGTTTTAAGCCATCCAGGTCCGGAGGGCCCGGTCCCACTCAGAAGGCGTGGGCTATAGCACTCGAAAAAATGGGAATCATGCGGAATTCTAGTTTTTTGGCTGTAAAATGCAAATATATGAGGAACGGTCATGGAGGGGCTGTGACTATGGTTCCTTAGATCCTATTTGATGGCCCGGAAAAGTTTTAGGCGATCCGGGTCCTTGGGACCGGGGCCACTCGGAAAGTGTGGGCTATAGCACACGAAAATATGACAATCGGTTGGAATTTAGTTTTTTGGTTGTAAAATGCAAAACAATGAGGAACGGTCATGGCGGGGCGGTGACTATGGTTCCTAAGGTCTTATTTGATGGCCCGGAAAAATTTAGGCGATCCGGGTTCGGAGGGCCCGGGCCCACTTGGAAGGCTTGGGCTATAGCACACGAAAATATGGGTACCAGGCAGAATTCTAGTTGTTTGGCCTTAAAACGCAAAAGAACGAGGAACGGACATGGAGGGGCGGTGAATTTGGTTCCTTACGTCGTATTCTTTGGCCAGAAAATTTTTTTAGGCGATCCGGGTCTGGAGGCCGGGCGTACTCGGAAGGCGTGGGCTATAGCACACGAAAATNCGGGCGGAATACTAGTTTTTTTGCCTTAAAATGCAAAATAACGAGGAACGGACATGGCGGGTCGGTGACTATGGTTCCTTACATCGTATTCTATGGCCAGAAAATAAATTTAGGCGATCCGGGTCTGGAGGGCCCGGGCCCATTCGGAAGGCGTGGGCTATAGCACACGAAAATATGGGAATCAGGCAGAATTCTAGTGTTTTGGCCGTAAAACACAAAAGAACGAAGAACGATCATGGTGGGGTGGTGACTATGGTTCCTTAGGTCCTATTTAATGGCCCGAAAAAAGTTTAGATGATCCGGGTCCGGAGGGCCATGGCCCACTTGGAAGGCGTGGGCTATAGCATACGAAAATATGGGAATCGGGCGGAATTCTAGTATTTAGGACGTAAAACGCAAAAGCAAACAAGGAACGGTCATGGGGGGGGTGAATATGGTTCTTTAGGTCGTATTTGATGGCCCGGAAAAGTTTTTGGCGATCCGGGTCAGGGGGCCAAGCCCACTTGGAAGGCGTGGGCTATAGCACATGAAAATAAGGGAATCGGGCAGAATTCTAGTTTTTTTGCCTTATAACGCAAAAGAACGAGGAACGGTCATGGCGGGGAAGTAACTATGGTTCCTTAGGTCGTATTTAATGGCCCAAAAATTTTTTAGGCGATCAGGGTCCGGAGGGCCCGGGCCCACTCGTAAGGCGTGGGTTATAGCACACTGAAATATGGGAATCGGACGGAATTCTAGTCTTTTGGCCGTAAAACGCAAAAGAACGAGGAATGGTCATGGTGGGCCTGTGACTATGGTTCCTTAGGTAATATTGGATGGCCCGAAAAAATTTTAGGCGATCCGGGTCCGGAGGGCCCGGGCCCACTCGGAAGGCGTGGGCTATCGTACTCGAAAATATGGGAATCGCGCAGAATTCTAGTTTTTTGGCTTTAAAATACAAAAGAACGTGGAACGGTTATTGCAGGACGGTGACTATGGTTCCTTAGGTCGTATATGATGGTCCGAAAAAGTTTTAAGCCATCCAGGTCCGGAGGGCCCGGTCCCACTCAGAAGGCGTGGGCTATAGCACTCGAAAAAATGGGAATCATGCGGAATTCTAGTTTTTTGGCTGTAAAATGCAAATATATGAGGAACGGTCATGGAGGGGCTGTGACTATGGTTCCTTAGATCCTATTTGATGGCCCGGAAAAGTTTTAGGCGATCCGGGTCCTTGGGACCGGGGCCACTCGGAAAGTGTGGGCTATAGCACACGAAAATATGACAATCGGTTGGAATTTAGTTTTTTGGTTGTAAAATGCAAAACAATGAGGAACGGTCATGGCGGGGCGGTGACTATGGTTCCTAAGGTCTTATTTGATGGCCCGGAAAAATTTAGGCGATCCGGGTTCGGAGGGCCCGGGCCCACTTGGAAGGCTTGGGCTATAGCACACGAAAATATGGGTACCAGGCAGAATTCTAGTTGTTTGGCCTTAAAACGCAAAAGAACGAGGAACGGACATGGAGGGGCGGTGAATTTGGTTCCTTACGTCGTATTCTTTGGCCAGAAAATTTTTTTAGGCGATCCGGGTCTGGAGGCCGGGCGTACTCGGAAGGCGTGGGCTATAGCACACGAAAATAAGGGAATCAGGCGGAAGTCTAGTTTTTTGGCCGTTAAACGCAAACAAACGAGGAACGATCATGGCGGGGCAATGAATATGGTTCGTAAGGTCGTATTTGATGGCCCTTAAATTTTTTTGGCGATCCGGGTTCGGGGGGCGGGCCCACTCGAAAGGCATGGGCTATAGCACATAAAAATATAGGAATCGGGCGGAAATTTAGTTGTTTTGGCCGTAAAATGCAAAAGAACGAGGAACGGTCATGGTGGGGCGGTGACTATTGTTCCTTAGGTCATATTATATGGCCCGAAAAATTTTTAGACGATCCGGGTATGCGGGCCCCGGGACCACGAGGAAGGCGTGGGCTATGCACATGCAAATATGGGAATCGGGCAAAATTCTAGTAATTTGGCCGTAAAACGCAATAAAACTAAGAACGGTCAAGGCGGGGCGGTAACTATAGTTCCTTAGGTCGTATTTCATGGCCCGAAAAAATTTTAGGCGATCCGGGTCTGCGGGGTCCGGGACCACGAGGAAGGCGTGGCGGTAATTATAGTTCCTTAGGTCATATGTAATGGCCTGAAAAGTTTTTAGGCGATCAGGGTCCGGGGGCTCGGACCCACTCAGAAGGCGTGGGCTATAGCACACGAATACATGGGAATCGTGCGCAATTCTAGTTTTTTGGCCGTAAAATGCAAACATATTAGGAACGGTCACGGCGGGGCAGTGACTATGGTTCCTTAGGTCCTATTTGATGGCCCGGAAAAATTTTAGGCAATCCGGGTCCTTAGGGCCCAGGCCCACCCGGAAGGCGTGGGTATAGCTCACGAAAATTGGGAATCGGGCGGAATTCTAGTTGTTTGGCCGTAAAACGCAAAAGAACGAGGAACGCTCATGGTGGGGTGGTGACTATGGGTCCTTAGGTCCTATTTGATGGCCCGAAAATATTTTAGGTGATCCGGGCCCGAAGGGCCCGGAGCCACACGGAAGGCGTGGGCTATAGCACACGAAAATATGGGAATCAGGCGCAATTCTAGTGTTTTGGCCGTAAAACACAAAAGCATGAGGAACGGTCATGGTGGGGCGGTGAATATGGTTCATTAGGTCGTATTATATGTCCCGACATATTTTGAGGCGATCCAGGTCCGGAGGGCCTGGGACCACTCGGAGGCTATAGCACGCGAAAATATGGGAATTGGGCGGAATTCTAGTTTTTTGGCTGTAAATGCCAAAAAAGAGGAGCGGTCATGGCGGGGTGATGAATATGATTTTTTAGGTCGTATTTGATGGCCCGGAAAATTTTTAGGCGATCCGAGTCTGGGGCCGGGACCACTCGGAAGGCGTGGGCTACAGCACACGAAAATATGGGAATCGGGCGGAATTCTAGTGTTTTGAACATAAAACGCAAAAGATCGAGGAACGGTCATGGTGGGGCGGTGACTATGGTTCCTAAGGTCGTATTCTATGGCCCGAAAATATTTTAGGCGATCCAGGTTCGGAGGGCCCGGGACCACTCGGAAGGCGTGGGCTATAGCACCCGAAAATATGGGAATTTGGCGGAATTCTAATGTTGTGGCCGTAAAATGCAAAAGAACGAGCAGCGGTCATGGCGGGCCGGTGAATATAGTTCTTTAGGTCGTATTTGATGGCCCGGGAAATTTTTAGGCGATCCAGGTCTGGGGTCCGGGCCCACTTGGAAGGCGTGAGCTATAGCACACAAAAATATGGGAATCGGGCGAAATTCTAGTGTTTTGGCCATAAAACGCAAACTAGTGAGGAACGGTCATAGTGGGGCCGTGACTATGGTTCCTTAGGTCCTATTTGATGGCCCGAAAGAATTTTAGGCGATCCGGGTGCGGAGGGCCCGGGACCACTCTTAAGGTGTGGGAAATAGCACATGAAAATATGGGAATCAGGCGAAATTTTAGTTTATTGGCCGTAAAACGCAAAAGATTGAGAAGCGGTCAAGGCGGGGTGGTGAATATAGTTCTTTGGGTCATATTTGATGGCCCAAAAAAGTTTTTAGGCGATCCGGGTCTAGGGGCCAGGCCCACTCGGAAAGAATGGGCTATTGCACACAAAAATATGGGAATCGGGCGGAATTCTAGTTTTTTGGCCATAAAACGCAAAACGTGAGGAACAATCATGGCGGTGTGGTGAGTATGGTTCCTTAGGTCCTATTTGATGGCCCAAAAATTTTTCAGGCGATCCGGGTCTGCGGGGCCCGGGACCTCGAGGAAGGCGTGGGCTATAGCACATGAAAATATGGGAATCGGGCGAAATTCTAGTATTTTGGCCGTAAAACGCAATAAAACTAGGAACGGTCAAAGCGAGGCGGTAACTATAGTTCCTTAGGTCATATTTCATGGCTCGAAAAGTTTTTAGGCGATCGAGGTTCGGGGGCTAGGGGTCCAGGGGCTCGGGCCCACTCAGAAGGCGTGGGCTATAGCACACGAAAATATGGGAATCGTGCGAAATTCTAGTTTTTTAGCCGTAAAACGCAAAAAGATGAGGGACGGTCACGGTGGGGAAGTGACTATGGTTCCTTAGGTCCTATTTGATGGCCCGGAAAAATTTTAGGCAATCCAGGTCCAGAGGGCCTGGGCCCACCCGGAAGGCGTGGGGTATAGCTCACGAAAATATGGGAATTGGGCGGAATTCTAGTTTTTTGGCCGTAAAATGAAACAATAGAGGAGCCGTCATGGCGGAGTGATGAATATGATTTTTTAGGTTCTATTTGATGGCCTAGAAAATTTTTAGGCTATCCGGGTCTGGGGCCCGGGCCCACTCGGAAGGAGTGGGCTATAGCACACGAAAATATGGGAATCGGGAGGAATTCTAGTGTTTTGACCGTAAAACGCAAAAGAACGAGGAACGGTCATGGTGGGGCGGTGAATATGGTTCCTTAGGTCGTATTCTATGGTCCGAAACATTTTTAGGCGATCCAGGTCCGGAGGGCCCGGGACCACTAGGAAGGCATGGGCTATAGCACACGAAAATATGGGAATTGGGCGGAATTCTAGTTTTTTGGCCGTAAAACACAACAGAACGAGGAGTGGTCATGGCGGGGTGGTGAATATAGTTCTTTAGGTCGTATTTGATGGCCCGCAAAGTTTTTAGGCGATCTGAGTCTGGGGGCCGATCCCACTCGGAAGGTATGGTCTATAGCACATGAAAATATGGGAATCGGGCGGAATTCTAGTGTTTTGGCCATAAAATGTAAAAGAACGAGGAACGGTCATGGTGGGGTAGTGATTATGGTTCCTTAGGTCATATTTGATGGCCCTGAAAAGTTTTAGGCGATCCGGGTCTGGAGGGTCGTGCCCACTCGGATGGCGTGGGCTATAACACACGAAAATATGGGAATCGGGCAAAATTCTAGTTTTTTGGCCGTAAAACGCAAAAGAACGAGGAATGGTCATGGTGGGGCGGTGAACATGGTTCCTTAGGTCATATTCTATGGCCCGAAAAATAATTAGGTGATCCGGGTCTGCGAGGCGCGAGACCACTCGGAAGGCGTGGGCTATAGCACATGAAAATATGGGAATCGGGCGAAATTCTAGTATTTTGGCCGTAAAACGCAATAAAACTAGGAGCGGTCAAGGCAGGGCGGTAACTATAGTTCCTTAGGTCTTATTTCATGGCCCTAAATAATTTTAGGCGATCGGGGTCCGGGGGCTCGGTCCCACTCAGAAGGCGTGGGCTATAACAAACGAAAATATGGGAATCGTGCGGAATTCTAGTGTTTTGGCCGTAAAAAGCAAAAAAATGAGGAACGGTCATGGTGGGGAAGTGACTATAGTTCCTTAGGTCCTATGTGATGGCCTGGAAAAATATTAGGCGATCCGGGTCCGGAAGGCCCGAGCCCACCCGGAAGGCGTGGGCTATAGCTCACGAAAATATGAGAATCGGGCATAATTCTAGTTTTTTGGCCGAAAAAAGCAAAACAATGAGGAACGGTCATGGCGGGGAGGTGAATATGGTTGTTTAGGTCGTATTTGATGGCCTGGAAAACTTTTAGGCTATCCGGGTCTGGGGGCGGGCCCACTCGGAAGGCGTGGGATATAGCACACGAAAAAATGGGAATCGGGCGGAATTCTAGTTTTTTGGCCGTAAAACACAAAAGAATGTGGAACGGTCATGGTGGGTGGTGACTGTGGTTCCTTATGTCGTATTCTAAGGCCCGAAAAAATTTTAGGCGATCCGGGTCTACGGGGCCCGGGACCACTCGGAAGGCGTGTGCTATAGTACATGCAAATATGGGAATCGGGCAGAATTCTAGTATTTTGACCGTAAAACGCAGAAAAACTAGGAACGGTCAAGGTGGGGAGGTAACTATGGTTCCTTAGGTCGTATTTCATGGCCCGAAAAATTGTTAGGCGATCGGGGTCCGGGGGGCCCGGGGGGCCCGGGCCCACTCATAAGGTGTGGGCTATAGCACACGAAACTATGGGAATCGTGCAGAATTCTAGTTTTTTGGCCGTAAAATGCAAAAAATGAGGAGCGTTCATAGCGGGGCAGTGACTATGGTTCCTTAGGTCCTATTGGATGGCCTGGAAAATTTTTAGGCAATCCAGGTCCGGAGGGCCCGGGCCCACTCGGAAGGCTTGGGCTATAGCACACGAAAATATGGGAATCGGACGGAATTCTAGGTTTTTGGCCGTAAAACGCAAAACATGAGGAACAATCATGGAGGGGCGATGACTATGGTTCCTTAGGTCGTATTTGATTGCCCGGAATACTTTTAGGCAATCCAGGTCTGGGGGCCAGGCCCACTCGGAAGGCTTGGGCTACAGCACACGAAAATCTAGGAAACGGATGGAATTTTAGTTTTTTGGCCATACAACGCAAAAAAATGAGGAACGGTCGTGGCGGGGCGGTGACTATGGTTCCTTAGGTCCTATTGGATTTGCCAAAACATTTTTAGGCAATCCGGGTCTGGGGGGCCTGGGCCCACTCGGAATGCGTGGGCTATTGCACACGAAAATATGGGAATCGGGGGATATTCTAGTTTTTTGGCCGTAAAATGCCAAAGAATGTGGAACGGTCATGGCGGGGCGGTGAATATGGTTCTTCAGGTCGTATTTGATGGCCCGAAAAGTTTTTAGGCAATCCCAGTCTGGGTGGCCAGGGCCACTTGGAAAGCGTGGGTTATAGCACACGAAAATATGGGAATCGGGTGGAATTCTAGTATTTTGGCTGTAAAACGCAAAGAAATAGAAACGGTCAAGGCAGGGCGGTAACTATGGTTCCTTAGGTTGTATTGTATAGCCCAGAAAATGTTTTAGCGATCGGGGTCCGGGGGGCTCGGGCCCACTCAGAAGGGGTAGGTATAGCTCACAAAAATATGGGAAACGTGCGAAATTCTTTCTTTTGACCGTAAAACGCAAGAAAATGAGGAACGGTCATGGCGGGGCAGTGACTATGGTTCCTTAGGTCCTATTTGATGTCCCAGAAAAATTTTAGGCCATCCGGGTCCGGAGGGCCCGGGCCCACCTCGAAGGCGTGGGCTATATCTCATGAAAATATGAAAATCGGGCGGAATTCTAGTTTTATGGCCGTAAAACGCAAAAAAAGAGGATCGGTCATGGCGGGGCGGTGAATAAGGTTCTTTGGGTCGTATTTGATGGCCCGAACAATTTTTAGGCGATCCGATCTGGGGGTTGTGTCCACTCGGAAGGCATGGGCTATAGCACACGAAAATATGGGAAACAGGCGGAATTCAAGTTTTTTGGCCTTAAAACGCAAAGGAACGAGGAACGGTCATGGTGGGGCGGTGACTATGGTTCCTTTAGTCGTATGCTATGGCCCGAAATATTTTTTAGCGATCCGGGTCTACGGGGCCCAGGATCACTCGGAAGACGTGGGCAATAGCACATGAAAATATGGGAATCGGGCGGATTCTAGTATTTTGGCCATAAAACACAAAAGCACTAGGAACGGTCAAGGTGGGTCGATAACTATGGTTCCTTAAGTCGTATTTCATGGCCCGGAAAAATTTTAGGCAATCAGGGTCCGGGGGGCCCGGGCCCACTAGGAAGGCGTGGGCTATAACACATGAAACTATGGGAATCGGGCGGAATTCTAGTGTTTTGGCAGTAAAACGCAAAAGAACAAGTAACGGTCATGGTGGGACGGAGACTATGGTTTCCTTAGGTCGTATTCTATGGCCCGAAAATTTTTTAGGCGATCCGGATCTGCGGGGCTTAGGACCACTCGGAAGGCATGGGTTATAGCACTTGAAAATATGGGAATCGGGTTGAATTCTAGTATTTTGCCCATTAAACACAAAAACACTAGGAACGGTCAAGGTGGTTCGGAAACTATGGTTCCTTAAGTCGTATTTCATGGCCCCAAAAAGTTTTAGGCAATCGGGGTCACTCAGAAGGCATGGGCTATAACACATGAAACTATGGGGATCGTGCAGAATTCTAGTTGTTTGGCCGTAAAACGCAAAACAAATGAGGAACGGTCATGGTGGGGCGGTGACTATGGTTCCTTAGGTCCTATTTGATAGCCTGTAAAAATGTTAGGCGATCCGAGTCCGGAGGGCCCGAGCCCACTCAGAAGGCGTGGGCTATAGCACACGAAAATATGGAAATCGGACGGAATTCTAGTTGTTATGCCGCAAAATGCAAAAAACCGAGGAACGGTCATGGAGGGGCGGTGAATATGGTTTTTTATGTCGTATTTGATGGCCCGGAAAGTTTTTAGGCGATTCGGGTCTGGGGGACCGGGCCCACTCGGAAGGCATGGGCTATAGTACACGAAAATATGGAAATCGTGCAGAATTCTTGTATTTTGGCCGTACAATGTACAAAAATGAGGAACGGTCATGGCAAGGCGATGACTATGGTTCCTTAGGACTTATTTGATGGCCCGTCAAAAATTTAGGCGATATGGGTCCGGAGGGTCCGGGCCCACTCAGAAGGTATGGGTTATAGCACATGAAAATATGGGAATCGGGCGGAATTCTAGTTTTTTTGCCGCCAAAGGCAAAAGAATGAGGAACGGTCATGACAAGGCGGTGAATATGGTTCTTTAGGTCCTATGTGATGGCCTGGAAAACTTTTAGGCAATCTGGGTTTGGGGGGACGGGCCCACTCGAAAGGCGTGGGCTATAGCACACGAAAATATGGCAATCGGGCGGAATTCTAGTGTTTTGGCCGTAAAATGCAAAACAATGACGAACGGTCATGGTGGGGTGGTAACTATAGTTTCTTAGGTCCTATGTGATGGCCCGGAAAAATTTTGGCGATCTGGGTCCGGAGGACCCGGGCCCACTTGGAAGGAATGGGCTATAGCACACAAAGATATGGAAATCGGACGGAATTCTAGTTTTTTGGCCGTAAACGCAAAACATGAGGAACGATCATGGCGGGGAGGATAGTATGGTTCCTCACGTCATATTTGATGGCCCGGAAAGTTTTTAGGTGATCCGGGTCTGGGGGCCCGGCCCACTTGGAAGGCGTGGGCTATCGCACACGAAAATATGCAATCAGGCGGAATTATAGTTTTTGGCCGAAAAACGCAAAATAATGAGGAACGGTCATGGGGGGGCGGTGAATATGGTTCCTTAGGTCCTATTTGATGGCTCGAAAACTCTTTAGACTATTCAGGTCCGGAGGGCCCGGGCCCACTCAGAAGGCTTGGGCTATAGCACACGAAAATATGGGAAACTGACGGAATTCTAGTTTTCTGGCCGTAAAACGCAAAACATGAGGAACGATCATGGAGGGGCGGTGAGTGTGGTTCCTTATGTCGTATTTAGTGGCCTGGAATATTTTTAGGCGATCCGGGTCTGGGGGCCGGGCCCACTCGGACGGCTTGGGCTATAGCACATGCAAATATGGGAATCAGACGGAATTCTTGATTTTTGGCCATAAAACGCAACAAAATGAGGAACGTTCATGGCAGGGCGGTGACTATGGTTCCTTAAGTCCTACTAGATGGCCCAAAAACTTTTTAGGCGATCCAGGTCCGGAGGGCCCGGGCTCACTCGGAAGGCGTGGGCTATAGCACACGAAAATATGGGAATCGGGCAGAATTCTAGTGTTTTGGCCGTAAAACGCAAACAAATGAGGAACGGTCATAGCGGGGCAGAGAATATGGTTCCTTAGGTCCTATTTGATGGCCCGGAAATTTTTTAGGCGATCCAAGTCCGGAGGGCCCGGGCCCACTCAGAAGGCTTGGGCTATAGCACACGAAAATATGGGAATCGGACAGAATTCTAGTTTTCTCACCGTAAAACCCAAAACATGAGGAACGATCATGGCGGGGTGGTGAGTATGGTTCCCTAGGTCGTATTTAATGGGCTTGAATTTTTTTAGGCGATCTGGGTTAGGGGCCCGGACTCACATGGAAAGCGTGAGATATAGCACACGAAAATATGGGAATCGGGCGGAATTCTAGTGTTTTGGCCGTAAAACGCAACAAAAATGAGTAATGGTCATGGTGGGGCAGTGAATATGGCTCTTTAGGTGATATTTGATGGCCAAGAAAATTATTAGGCGATCCGGGTCTGGGGGGCCAGGCCTACTCCGAAGGCGTGGGCTATAGATCACGAAAATATGGGAATCGGGTGGAATTCCAGTTTTTTGGCCGTAAAATGCAAAAGAACGAGGAACGGTTATGGTGGGGCAGTGAATATGGTTCCTTAGATTATATTCTATGGCTCGAAAAAATTTTAGGCGATCCGGGTCTATAGGGCCCCGGCCCACTCGGAAGGCGTGGGCTATAGCACATGAATATAAGGGAATCAGGCAGAATTCTAGTATTTTGGCCATAAAACACAAAAACACTAGGAATGGACAAGGCGGGGCCGGTAACTATGGTTCCTTAAGTCATATTTCATGGCCCAGAAAATGTTCAGGCGATCGGGGTTCGGGGGCCCGCGCCCACTTAGAACGCGTGGGCTATAACACACGAAACTATGAGAATCGTTCGGAATTCTAGTTGTTTGGCTGGAAAACGCAAACCAATGAGGAACGATCATGGTGGGGCGGTGACTATGGTTCCTTAGTTACTATTGGATAGCCTGTAAAAGTTGTAGGCGATCCGGGTCCGGAGGGCACGAGCCCACTCGGAAGGCGTGGGCTATAGCACACGCAAATATGGGAATCGGGCGAAATTCTAGTTTTTTTGCCGTAAAACACAAAACAACGAGGAACGGTCATGGAGGGGTGGTGACTATGGTTCCTTAGGTTGTATTGGATGGCCCAAAAAAATGTAAGGTGATCCGGGTCCGGAGAGGCCCGGCCCACTCGGAAGGCACACGAAAATATGGTACTCGGGCGTAATTCTAGATTTTTGTCGTAAAATGCAAAAAAAGAGGAACGGTCATGGCGGGGCTGTAATTATGATTCCTTAGGTTCTATTTGATGGCCCAGAAATTTTTTAGGCGATCCAGGACTAGGGGCCGAGCCCACTCGGAAGGCGTGGGCTATAGCACACGAAAATATGGGAATCGGGCGGAATTCTAATTGTTTTGCTGTAAAGCGCAAAACAATGTGGNTGCCGTAAAACACAAAACAACGAGGAACGGTCATGGAGGGGCGGTGAATATGGTTCTTTAGGTCCTATGTGATGGCCTGGAAAAATTTTAGGCAATCCGGGTCCGGAGGGTCCGGGCCCACTCGGAAGGCTTGGGCTATAGCACACGAAAATATGGGAATCAGACAGAATTTTAGCTTTTTGGCTGTAAAATGCAAAACATGATGAATGATCATGGTGGGGTGGTGAGTATGGTTCCTTAGGTCGTATTTGATGGCCCGAAAAGCTTTTAGGCGATCCTGGTCTGGGGGACTGGGTCCACTCGGAAGGCGTGGGCTATAGCATACGAAAATATCGGAATCGTGCAGAATTCTAGTTATTTGTCCGTAAAACGCAAAGAAATGAGGATCCGTCATGGCGAGGCGGTGACTATGGTTCCTTAGGTCCTTATTGATGGCCCCAAAACATATTAGGCGATCCAGGTCCGGAGGGCCCGGGCCCACTCGGAAGGCATGGGCTATAGCACACGAAAATATGGGAATCAGGCGAAATTCTAGTCTTTTGGCTGTAAAACGCAAAACAACGAGGATCAGTCATGGTAGGGCGGAGAATATGGTTCTTTAGGTCGTATTTCATGGCCCGGAAAATTTTTAGGCGATCAAGGTCTGGGGGCCGGGCCCACTTGGATGGCGTGGGCTATGGCACACGAAAATATGTGAATCGGGTAGAATTCTAGATTTTTGGCTGTAAAATGCAAAAGAATGAGGAACGGTCATGGCGGGGCAATGACTATGGTTCCTTAGGTAGTATTCTATTTCCTGAAAAAAATTAAGGCGATCCGGGTCCGGAGGCCCAGGCCGACTCGGAAGGCATGGGCTATAGCACACGAAAATATGGGAATCGGGCGGAATTCTAGGTTTTTGGCCGTAAAATGCAAAACAACGAGGAACGGTCATGGCAGGGTGGTGAATATGGTTCTTTAGGTCGTATTTGATTTCCCGAAAAACCTTTAGGCGATCCGGGTCTGGGGGTCGGGCCCACTTGGATGGCGTGGTCTATAGCACATGAAAATATGTGAATCGGGCAGAATTTTAGTTTTTTGGCCATAAAACGCAAAAGAACGAGGAACGGTCATGGCGGGGTAGTGACTACGGTTCCTCAGGTCGTATTCTATTTCCCGAAAAATTTTAGGCGATCCGGGTCCGGAGGGCCCGGGCCCACTCGAAAGGAGTGGGCTATAGCACACGAAAATATGGGAATCGGGCGGAATTCTAGTTTTTTGGCCGTAAAATGCAAAAGAATGAGGATCGGTCATGGAGGGGTGGTGACTATGGTTCCTTAAGTCATATTCTATGGCCCAAAGAAATTTCGGGCAATCCGGGTCTGCGGGTCCCGGGACCACTCGGAAGGCGTGGGCTATAGCACATGAAAATATGGGAATCGGGCGGAATTCTAGTTTTTTGGCCGTAAAACGCAAAAGAACGAGGAACGGTCAAGGTAGGGCAGTAACTATGGTACCGTAGGTCATATTGCAGGGCCCAGAAAAGTTTTATGCGATAGGGGTCGGGGGGCTCGGGCCCACTCGAAAGGTGTTGGCTATAGCACACGAAAATATGGGAATCGTGGAGAATTCTAGTTTTTTGGCCATAAAACGCAAAGAAAATGAGGAACGGTCGCGGCGGGGCAGTGACTTTGGTTCCTAAGGTCGTATTGGATGGCCCGGATAAATGTTTAGGCGATCCGAGTCTGGGGGCCGTGCCCACTCGGAAGGCATGGGCTATAGCACACGAAAATATAGGAATTTGGCAGAATTCTAGTATTTTTGGCCGTAAAATGTAAGTAAATGAGGAACGTTCATGGTGAGGTGGTGACTATGGTTCCTTAGGTCTTATTTGATGGCCCGTAAAAATTTTAGGCGATACGGGTCTGGAGGGCCCGAGCCCACTCGGAAGGTATGGGCTATAGCACATGAAAATGTAGGAATCGGGCGGAATTCTAGTTTGTTTTCCACAAAACGCAAAACAACGAGGAACGGTCATGGCGGGGTGGTGAATATGGTTCTTTAGGTCTTATGTGATGGCCCGGAAAAAATTTTGGCGATCCTGGTCCGGAGGGCCCAGGCCCACTTGGAAGGCATGGGCTATAGCACACAAAAATATGGAAATCGGATGGAATTCTAGTTTTTTGGCCGTAAAACGCAAACTATGAGAAACAATCATGGCGGGGCTGAGAGTATGGTTCCTTACATCATATTGGATGGCCCGAACATTTTTTAGGCGATCCGGGTTTGGGGGTCGGGCCCACTCGGAAGGCGTGGGCTATCGCACACAAAAATATGCAATCAGGTGGAATTCTAGTTTTTTTGCTGCAAAACGCAAAACAATGAGGAACGGTCATGGCGGGGCGCTGAATATGGTTCCTTAGGTCCTATTGGATGGCCCGAAAAATTTTTAGGCGATCCAGGTCCGGAGGGCCCGGGCCCACTCAGAAGGCTTGGGCTATAGCACACGAAAATATGGGAATCAGACGGAATTCTAGTTTTCTNCGGAGGGCCCGGGCCCACTCAGAAGGCTTGGGCTATAGCACACGAAAATATGGGAATCAGACGGAATTTTAGTTTTCTGGCCGTAAAACGCAAAGCATGAGGAACGATCATGGAGGGGCGGTGAGTATGGTTCCTTAGGTCATATTTAATGGCCCGGAATAATTTTAGGCGATTCGGGACTGGGGGCCGGGCCCACTCGGAAGGCTTGGGCTATAGCACACGAAAATATGAGAATCACACGGAATTCTAGTTTTTTTGCCATATAACGCAAAACAATGAGGAACGGTCATGGCGGGGCGGTGACTATGGTTCCTTAAGTCCTATTATATGGCCCAAAAATATTTTAGGCGATCCAGGTCGGGAGGGCCCAGGCCCACTCGGAAGGCGTGGGCTCTGTCTCTTATACACATCTGCGTGGGCTATAGCATACGAAAATATGGGAATCGGGCGGAATTCTAGTGTTTTGGCCGTAAAACCAAACAAAACGAGGAACGGTCATGGCGGGGCGGTGAATATGATTCTTTAGGTGATATTTGATGGGCCCAAAAATTTTTAGGCGATTCGGGTCTGGGGGGCCGGGCCTACTGGAGTGGGCTATAGCTCACGAAAATATGGGAATCGGGTGGAATTCCAATATTTTGGCCGTAAAATGCAAAAAAAACGAGGAAAGGTTATGGTGGGGCAATGACTATGGTTCCTTAGATAATATTCTATGGATCGAAAAAACTTTAGGTGATCCGGGTCCGCAGGGCCTGGGCCCACTCGGAAGTCGTGGGCTATAGCATATGAATATATGGGAATCAGATGGAATTCTAGTATTTTGGCCATAAAACACAAAAACATTAGGAATGGTTAAGGCAGGGCGGTAACTATGGTTCCTAAAGTCATATTTCATGGTCCGGAAAATATTTAGGCGATCGGGGTCCGGGGGGCTCGGGCCCACTCAAAAGGCGTGGGCTATAACACACGAAACAATAGGAATCGTGCGGAATTCTAGTTGTTTGGTCGGAAAATGAAAACAAATGAGGAATAGTAATGAAGGGGAGGTGACTATGGTTCCTTAGGTCCTATTTGATAGCCTGTAAAAATTTTAGGCGATCTGGGTCTGGAGGGCCCGAGCCCACTCGGTAGGCGTGGGCTATAGCGCACGAAAATATGGGAATCAGGCGGAATTCTAGTTGTTTTGCCGTAAAATAAAAACAAACGAGGAACGGTCATGGCGGGGTGGTGAATATGGTTCTTTAGGTCGTATTGGATGGCCCGAAAAAGTTTTAGGCGATCGAGGTCTGGGGGACGGGCCCACTCGGAAGGCGTGGGCGCACACGAAAATACGGCAATCAGGCAGAATTATAGTGTTTTGGCCGTAAAATGCAAAAAAATGACGAACGGTCATGGTGGGGCGGTGACTATGGTTTCTTAGGTCCTATTTAATGGACTGGAAAAATTTTAGGCGATCCGAGTCCGGAGGGTCCGGGCCCACTCGGAAGGCTTGGGCTATTGCACACGAAAATATGGGAATCAGACAGAATTCTATTTTTTTGGCCGTAAAATGCGAAACATGAGGAACGATCATGGCGGGGCAGTGAGTATGGTTCCTTAGGTCGTATTTGATGGTCTGGAAAGTTTTTAGGCGATCCGGGTCTGGGGGTTTGGGCCCACTCGGAAGGCGTGGGATATAGCACACGAAAATATGGGAATCGTGCGAAATTCTAGTTATTTTACGTAAAACGCAAAGAAATGAGGATCGATCATGGCAAGGCAGTGACTATGGTTCCTTAGGTCCTTATTGATGGCCCCAATAAATTTTAGGCGATCCAGGTCCGGAGGGCCCGAGCCCACACGGAAGGCATGGGCTATAGCACACGAAAATATGGGAATCGGGCGGAATTCTAGTGTTTTGGCCGTAAAACGCAAAAATATGAGGAACGGTCATGGCAGGGTGGAGAATATGGTTCTTTAGGTCGTATTTGATGTCCCAAATTTTTTTTAGGTGATCCGGGTCTGTGGGTCGGGCCCACTTGGTTGGCGTGGGCTATAGCACACGAAAATATGTGAATCGGGCGGAATTCTAGTTTTTTGGCCGTAAAACGCAAAAGAACGAGGAACGGTCATAGCGAGGTGATGACTATGGTTCCTTAGGTAGTATTCTTTTTCCCGAAAAAAATTTAGGCGATCCGGGTCAGGAGTGCCCGGGCCCACTCGGAAGGCGTGGGCTATAGCACATGAAAATATGGGAATCGGGCGAAATTCTAGTGTTTTGGCCGTAAAACGCAAAAAATCGAGGAACACTCATGGTGGGGCGGTGAATATGGTTCTTTAGGTCGTATTTGATTTCCCGGAAAATTTTTAGGCGATTCGGGTCTGGGAGCCGGGCCCACTTGGATGGCGTGGTCTATAGCACACAAAAATATGTGAATCGGGCGGAATTCTAGAGTTTTGGCCATAAAATGCAAAAGAACGAGGAACGGTCATGGAAGGCAGTGAATATGGTTCCTTAGGTCATATTCTATTTCCCAAAAACATTTTAGGCGATCCGGGTCAGGAGGGCCCGGGCGCACTCGGAAGGCGTGGGCTATAGCACACGAAAATATGGGAATCGGGCGGAATTCTAGTTTTTTGGCCGTAAAATGCAAAAGATCGAGGATCGGTCATGGAGGGGTGGTGACTATGGTTCCTTATGTCGTATTTCATTTCCTGAAAAACTTTTAGGCGATCGAGGTCTGGGGGTCTCTGGCTCACTCGGAAGGTGTGGGCAATAGCACACGAAAATATGGGAATCATGCGGAATTCTAGCTTTTTGGCCGTAAAATGCAAAAAAATGAGGAACGGTCATGGCGAGGCGGTGACAATGGTTCCTTACGTCCTATTTGATGGCCCAAAAAATTTTAGGCGATCCGGGTCCGGAGGGCTCGTGCCCACCCGGAAGGCGTGGGCTATAGCACACGAAACTATGAGAATCGGGCGGGATTCTAGTTTTTTGGCCGTAAAATGCAAATAAATGACGAACTGTCATGGAGGGGCAGTGAATAGTGTTCTTTAGGTTGTATTTGATGGCCCAGAAAATTTTTAGGGGATCCGGGTCTGGGGGGCCGGGCCCACTCGGAAGGCGTGGGCTATAGCACACGAAAATATGGGTATCGGGCGGAATTCTAGTTTTTTCGCCGTAAAACGCAAAACAATGAGGAACGGTCATGGTGGGGTTGTGACTA
This sequence comes from Nicotiana otophora, assembly GCA_000715115.1. NCBI lineage: Eukaryota > Viridiplantae > Streptophyta > Magnoliopsida > Solanales > Solanaceae > Nicotiana > Nicotiana otophora. The sequence goes on from AWOL01S0408753.1 coordinate 26,433, forward strand.
TGGTTCCTTAGGTCGTATTCTATGGCCCGAAGAAATATTAGGCTATCCGGGTCTGCGGGGCCCGGGACCACTCGGAAGGCATGGGCTATAGCACATGAAAATATGGGAATCGGGCGGAATTATAGTATTATGGCTGTAAAATGCAAAACAACAGGAACGGTCAAGGCGGGGCGGTAATATGGTTCCTTTGCTCGTATTTCATGGCCCGGAAACGTTTTAGGATATCGGGGTCCGGGGGACTCGGGCCCACTAAGAAGGCGTGGGCTATAGCACACGAAAATATGGGAATCGTGCGGAATGCTAGTTTTTTGGCCATAAGACGAAAAAAAATGATGAACGGGCACGGAGGGGCAGTGACTATAGTTCCTTAGGTCCTATTGGATGGCCTGGAAAACTTTTAGGCGATCCGAGTCCGTAGGGCTCGGGCCCACCCGGAAGGTGTGGGCTATGCTCACGAAAATATGAGAAATGGGCGGAATTCTAGGTTTTTGGCCATAAAACGAAAATGAACGAGGAACGGTCATGGTGGGGCAGTGACTATGGTTCCATTGGTCGTATTTCATGGCCAGAAAAAGGTTTAGGAGATCGGGGTCCGGGGGGCTCGGGCGCACTAAGAAGGCGTGGGTTATAGCACAAGAAAATATGGGAATATTGCGGAATTCTAGTTTTTTGGCCAGAAAATGCAAAAATATGGTGAACGGTCATGGCGGGGTAGTGACTATAGTTCCTTAGGTCCTATTTCATGGCCCAGAAAACTTTTTGGCGATCCAGGTCCGTAGGGCCAGGGGGGCGGAATGCTAGTTTTTTGGCCGTAAAACGCAAAAGAACGAGGAACGATCATGGTGGGGCAGTGACTATGGTTCCTTAGGTCGTATTTCATGTCCCAGAATATTGTTAGGCGGTCGGGGTTCGGGGGGCTCGGGCCCACTCAGAAGGCGTGGGCAGCACACGAAAATATGGGAATCGTATGGAATTCTAGCGTTTTGGCCGTAAAACGCAAAACAATGAGCAACGTTAATGGCGGGTTGGTGACTATGGTTCCTTAGGTCCTATGTGATGGCCCAAAAACGTTTTAGGCGATCCGGGTTTGGAGGGCCCTGGCCCATTCGGAAGGCGTGGGCTATAGCACACAAAAATATGGGAATCGGGCGGAATTCTAGTTTTTTTGCCGTAAAACGCAAAGAAACGAGGAACGGTCATAGCAGGGTGGTGAATATGGTTCTTTATTTCGTATTCTATGTCCTTGAAGATTTTAGGTGATTCGGGTCTGGGGGTCGGGCCCACTCGGAAGGCGTGGGCTATAGCACACGAAAATATGGGAATCAGGCGGAATTCTTGTTTTTTGGACGTAAAACGCAAAAGAACGAGGAACGGTCATGGTGGGGAAGTGACTATGGTTCCTTAGGTCATATTGTATGGCCCGGAAACTTTTTAGGCGATCGGGGTCCGGGGGGCTCTGGCCCACTCGGAAGGCGTGGGTTATAGCACACGAAAATATGGGAATCGTGCGGAATTCTTGCTTTTTGGCCGTAAAACACAAAAAAATGAGGAACGGTCATGGCGAGGTGGTGCCTATGGTTCCTTAGGTCCTATTTGATGGCCCAAACAAATTTTAGGCGATCCGGGTCCGGAAGGCCCGTGCCTACCTGGAGAGCCGTGGGCTATAGCACAAGAAAATATGGGAATCGTGCGGAATTCTAGTTTCTTGGCCGTAAAATGCAGAACAATGATGAACGGTCATGGAGGGGAAGTGAATAGCGTTCTTTAGGTCGTATTTGATGACCCGGAAAATTCTTAGGGGATCCTGCCCTGGGGGGTCGTGCCCACTCGGAAGGCGTGGGCTATAGCACACGAAAATATGGGAATCGGGCGGAAGTCTAGTTTTTTGGCCGTAAAACGCAAAAGAACAAGGAACGGTCAGTGACTATGGTTCCTTAGGTCATATGTTATGGCCTGGAAAATTTTTAGGCGATCTGGATCCTGGGGGCTCTGGCCCACTCGGAAGGCGTGGGCTATAGCACACGAAAATATGGGAATCGTGCGGAATTCTAGTTTTTTTGCCGTAAATGCAAAAGAATGAGGAACGGTCATGGTGGGGCAGTGACTATGGTTCCTTAGGTCGTATTGCATGTCCCAGAATATTTTTAGGCGGTCGGGGTTCGGGGGGCTCCGGCCCACTCAGAAGGCGTGGGCAGCACACAAAAATATGGGAATCCTGAAGAATTCTAGCTTTTTGGCCATAAAACACAAACAAATGAGCAACGGTCATGTCGGGGCGGTGACTATGGCTCCTTAGGTCCTATTTGATGGCCCAAAATTGTTTTACGTTAT